>JARBWK010000007.1:2378718-2437353 GCA_030556195.1 Anolis apletophallus
ACAGGCATCTTTGGGCACATTTACACTGACGCTGTAATGCAGTTTTGGTGGAACCAGTTTTACAGTGTGGGTTATTAGACAGACAGGTCGGTAACAAATTTGAAGCCAGCAAAGTGATTATAGTAATGATTGAACCCGGCCCCAAACCCTTTTCCCAATTTCCTGGCACTCCATTGGCCTGAGAGGATGAAAAAAAAGAAAGTGCCATTTAGGAGTGAGGGTAATCCCTTACTCCTACTAGCCAGCCCAGATCAGGCATTCCACATTTGGGATTCTCCAATGCATTCTACAATGCATTTTGCATAGTTGATTTTGCTCTTGGATCTGGGACACATTGGAACCTGCTGCAGCACACTAAAGAGCTTAATTCGGACTTTCTAATCCCTGAGAGCTTTTCTTTTCTTTTTTCTTTTAAATTCCTAAAGCAATTAACCATGTACATGAACCCAGGGTGTACAATTCGATAAAAAGCAAGGATGTTGCCAGTATGTTTATATTTCAGCTAGGTAAGTCAACACATGAGCGGGCTGGTAAACAAACCAAGCACAACAACGGTACAAGTTATACAATAGGAGAGGAAAACTGCTCTGTAGCAGTGCGTTGTGTAAAGTAAGAGGTCATACATACGGTTCCGTTGATATCCCAATCATATATTTATCCGTAACGTATAAGAAAATCCGATATATATCCAGTGAATACAAGGCTATATATATCGCTATTTATCGTCCATATCCAGTTCATGGATCAATCCTTTATCAGGGTTGGAAATGTCCTAAAGTTCTCTGTGTGACGCAATCGGTCAAACGTAGGAATAAAGTCCGCGGGTAGGGTGTGAGATGCTCCAAAGGGAGGGGTATGACCATACAAACAAACACAACACAAATTCCTGACAAGGGAGTAGTTGAAGCTCCTTTGGGGAAATCCCCAGGATGCTGGCAGAGAGAATGAAATCTGTGTCTCTCCAGTGTAAATCAATGTAAACAAGAGCCGACGGCAGGCGGATGCTCCGATATAGACACCGTTTCGAAGATCTTTTTCAAGGCTCGAAAATCAAATATATACACCCAATAATCTATATAAAATAATTATGCATATTAATATAGCATTTTGACTATTACATATACCATACCATAAGCCCATTAAGTAAGGATAATACATACCAAGTCCCACGATGAGAAAATCATAACCCTACTTCCATTCTAGTAGGGTGACCCAAAGGTGAATTTAGAAGGGGAAGTTAATCTATTTATTGGAGCATAGAGCCTATACTGATGGGGTCATTAAGACCACGTGGGTACTCTGTATCTAGGCGTAATATCCAATCATTTTCTAGCCTTATTAAGAGGCTAGAGATATCCTGCTGGGGATTTGGAGTCACTTTTTCAAGTATCCTAACTCTTAAAGAGGTACATAGATGTTTCTTTTGGCCACAATGAAGGTAAAATGCTGAGTCCGTATTTTGTCTATTTATTTTCGAGCAATGCTCAATAAAGCGGGTTTTTAAGTCTCTTCTAAATTCACCTTTGGGTGAATTTAGAAGACGATAAATAGCAATATATATAGCCTTGTATTCACTGGATATATATCGGATTTTCTTATATGTTATGGATAAATATATGATTGGGATATCAATGGAACCGTATGTATGATCTCCTACTTTACACAACGCACTGCTACAGAGCAGTTTTCCTCTCCTATTGTATAACTTGTACCATTGTTGTGCTTGGTATATTTCAGCTAGGACCATGGATAGAGGGGTCCATGCCTAGTGAACTTCTGCTAAATCAGATCAGTCAGGACAGAGGACAGGCACTCCAGGTTAAAGACAAAGCTAGAGTGGTTCAAATGTGCAAGCATAAATTCACACAAGACATTTTATGCAGTTCTGACAGCTATTCAGATTCCCCCGATTGGCTGAGAAACTGTGCCGGCTAGGATCCATGCAATGATTGGCCAGTTATTGGCCAGGGCTTTCCCTGGCCAATAACTGGTCAGGGAAGGAGATCCCCATGGCAGGAAGAAGAAGATCTACATGGCAGGAAGAACATCTGGTGGTTGGTAAGTTTAAAGATCCAGTCCATTGCAGAGTTGGTCCCTGAGAGCACACAAAACTGGAGGAAGTGATGACACGGGTATACAGATGAATCTTTGATTGACTTAAGTCTCCAGTTTTGTGGAGACAAAAATACAAGTCCCAAAGTGCAAAAGGTGGCAATCTCAAACAACCAAGGTCTGGGCTGCTTATTCAGAAGGCTAACGTATTCGTATTTATTTATTCTTCTGTGAGAATGGCAGCGTCTAGCCTTTATTGAAAAGGAAAACATCTTAAGCTCATCTTGGTGACGAAAAGGGCCCCCAGTCCCACTTACATACGCCAAGGGGTTGACCTTACCTGGCTTGAGAAATTGCTGGAGGGACCTTTCTTTAACTGTAGCGCGATCTCCATTCCTAGGAGCTTATGCAAACAGAGGGGATGGGGAAGCAGATGCCTTCAGGATACATTTGATACAATCTTATACCTTTGGAAACTGATACAGCACACAAGCAACACAAGTTACACAGAAAATATCAATTCGTACATTTATTAAAGGGTTTTGCTTTGATAGAGTTCAGGGTACAGTTGCTGCCGGGCTGTGCTGGCTTTTACATTACGGAACTTGGGGAAAGTGGAAAATATTTATAATATAAAGAAAAAAAATCATTTCTTGCTTGAAGTCTCTTTATTATCCATAAACCTTTGGGGAAGGGGATGCTGTGGTTCAATGTCATACCCATACATAAAGCCTCAACGTTTCTTTCTAGGTGGTGCTCCTGAATCTATATAAACAAGAGTCCTTTGCTGTATCTGTGTGTTTGTGTCTTCATGATCAAGCCAAGATTGCTTAGCTAAGCCTTTAGATTTGGATTCAGCCATTCAGCTCTTGCCAACAGATAGGAAATCCCAAATACAATTGTTTATGTTTTTCTCAATTTGATTCACGTAAATTATTTTAGTAATCTCTACAGCAACTCGATCTGTTGCACCACCTATTCTCTCCCCCTCCCCTCTGTGAATTGTATGTCAATAATTAAGCACTTTAAAAAATAAGCTATAGAGCAGGGGTGGGCAACCTATGGCCCGTGGGCCAGATCTGGCCCGGTAGCCGATTCTGTCCGGCCCGGGGAGAAGGGCATCGGGGGTGGGGCCAAGAGGAAGGGGTGCCGCTGCCGCCATCCCATCACGGGCTCTGTGGGAGTGTCGACAGACAGGCCGGAGGTGTGGCGGTTTTGGAGTGCCTGACATCCCTGGATGATCCCTGGATGGAGTGCCTGACATCACCGGGTCGCGGGGGCTGATCGCCCTGGCGACCCAGAAGACTTGATCGTCTTCCGGGTTGCCAGGTTGAATAAGCCGCCTCAGATCACCGACTGCTCCCCCACCAGGCCCGGATCACCTCCACTGGGATGGCAGGCACTCCATAGCAGGGCGATCAACTGGGGAATGGCTGGGGGCGAGAGCAGGTGGAAGCCTGCAGCCTCCGATCGCCTGCTGCTCTTTTTTGCTCTGCTGCGGCAGCAGCTGGGTCCGCTTTGCCATCCTCTGTGCTGGGGCCATTGGGCCATTCCATCTTGGGATCCTTCCTCTCTTGGGGATGTCAGTCTTCATCTTGGTTTGCACCTTGTCTTCTTGAATTTAATTTAATTTTAATGGTTTTAATAATAATTTTATAATTGACACTAAGGACGCTGTTGGACTTGTGGGACCCTCCTAGGCTCCCCTCGTTCGATGGTCGAGCTGACACCACTGTTGGCTTGACCCCTGGATAGCTCACTGACCCATGCGGTCGTGAGCCCTGACCTCCCTTCCCCTGCCTTAGATGTAGTACCTCCCTTTTGTGTTGTATCGTATTGTCCGTGTGTTATGTATTTTATGTTCGAACTGTAAACCGTGGCGGTATAGGAAGTTTGAAGAATAAATAAATAAATAAATAATATATAATATAATATAATAATGTTATATTATATTATTTATTTATTTATTTCTTTATTTGGGTTTCTATGCCGCTGACTCCCAAAGGTTCGCGGCAGCTTACAAGAGCCGAAGGCACAATAAAATACAGAAGGTTAAGAACAATTAAAAACAAGCAACACAGTAAAAACAACAACACAGTTGAGGTAGTGGCACAACCAAGACGCACGGGCCTACCCATCGAAGGCCTGCCTAAACAAATAGGTTTTACAAGCCCGCCTGAATGGGAGCAGGTCCTTCATTGCCCAGGTGTCGGCCGGGAGGGCGTTCCACAGCGTGGGAGCTATGACAGAAAACGCCCTCCGGCGGGTGGATGTCAGCCGTGCCAGCTTCGCCGAAGGTACCTCCAAGAAGTTAGCATCCTCGGACCGCAGTGATCTCAGAGGGCAATATGGAGTGAGACGGTCCCTCAGATTATAATTTCAATATATTAATGTCTCTCTATATATACTATAATATAATAATTATGATATTAATACTAATAATATATGAGTATTTATTGATATATTAATATTTTAATATTAATGATGTGTAATATATAGTAAATAAATAAATAAATAAATAATGTAGATTAGAATGTAGTTCAGCCTTTAGGTGCGGCCCTCCATAATATTTTTCGGCTCTCATGTGGCCCCTTGGGAAAAATAATTGCCCAACCCTGCTATAGAGGAAAGAGAAGTTTTTTTTGAAATTCCTGGCACTAACTGGCCTTTTTAATAATTAAAAATGCATTGCTGTGTGCACTGCAGCCAATATCATTTAAATGTCCACATGTCCATGGCTTCATAACATCTCTGTTACTTCTCAGTACAACAGACCTACAGTCAAAGAAGCCGACTTAAGCCAGCCATTTGGTTGGACTCTGTGGTAGATATAATATATGTAATTTTTCCCATGGAACATTTGGTGGGTGAGGTATCAGCGTCAACCTGTGGC
The DNA here is from genome assembly GCA_030556195.1 of Anolis apletophallus. Classification (NCBI taxonomy): domain Eukaryota; kingdom Metazoa; phylum Chordata; class Lepidosauria; order Squamata; family Anolidae; genus Anolis; species Anolis apletophallus. The sequence goes on from JARBWK010000007.1 coordinate 2,383,664, forward strand.
TGTTTGCAATTAGTAAAAAGAGACAGATTCGCCTTGCAGCTGCTGCCATTGCCCTGTGCAACCTTTGACGCTGAAGGTCTTTGTTTCATCTCTCCTGCAAGAAATACAGCTGGATAGGGATACGGAGAGCCTTTGTAAGGCAAATATTGCTCTTGTTTGTTTGTTTTGCCTGATAGGCAGAAGATGGAATGGCATTAACTTGGTGTTTGAAATGACACCATCTGTTTTAATTGTTTGGTTTAAAATTATTTTAAAGCCTGTTTAAGTTTGCTTAAGGAAATTTTCCAAAGTAAATTAACTTGTTTTTAAAGGGTTTTTTCCTCTCTCTAAATTGTTCTAAATCCTTGTTATCCATGAGATCTGGGGCTGGGCTGGGCTAGAAATTTAAGGCACAAATGAAGGCCCATCTTGCTCAGCAAACCTCCCAAGTCAACTTTAAGTTGTGAATTTTAATCTGCATTTTATCAGTGGATTTTAACTTTTATCTTAATTGTGTGTTTTGTTGTATGTCTTTTTATAGTGTTGTATACCTCGAGTTGCAGGGAGAAGTAGGTTATTGTTGTTGTCGTTGTTGTTGTTTTATTTATTTATTTATTTATTATTCCATCTTGTATTCCGCTCCTCCCTGCAGGCTCGGGGCGGATAACAGCATATAAAATAGGCTGGCATGTGACATCCATGCAGCCATACAATAAAATACAGACATAAAACGCAACATCACATCCCGAGACATAAAATAAAATACAATGGCATTCCCTGGGCCAGGGTACCGATTACAGGAGAAATTACGCTGGGTTTGTTTGCCTAATCAAAGGCTAGTCTAAAAAGGCGGTCTTGCAAGCCCTGCGAAACGGATGAGCTCTGTAATGGCTCGGGCGTCGTCCGGGAGGGAGTTCCAGAGCGCCGGAGCTGCCACAGAGAAGGCTCTTTGCCTGGTTGTTGACAAGTGACAGGCGCGGACCGATGGTACCAGGAGCAAGTTCAACTCCTCCGAACGTAGTGATCACGGGGGAATGTATGGGGCAAGGCGGTCCCTCAGATATGCAGGCCCTAAGCCGTGCAAGGCCTTAAAGGTTAAAACCATCACCTTGAAGGCAATTCGGTACTCAATGGGTAGCCAGTGCAACTGCCGGAGGATGGGCAAGCGAGCAGCGGCATTTTGCACCAGCTTGAGTTTCCGAATTGTCGACAAGGGAAGGCCAATGTAGAGGGCGTTACAGTAGTCCAGTCTCGAGATGACCATCGCTTGGATCACCGTGGCCAGGTCGCCCCTGGAAAGGTAGGGTGCCAGTCGCCTAGCCTGTCATAGGTGAAAAAATGATGCCCTGCTGGCCGCGGAGACCTGGGTCTCCATGGTCAGCAGGAGGTCCAGCTGGACACCTAAGCTCTTAACAACAGGTGACAGGTTAAGCTGTTCACCATCTAGGGAAGGCAACCGGCACTCATCCAGTCCAGGCCGACCGGGCCACAAGATCTCCGTCTTCGACGGATTCACCTTCAGCCGGCTGGCCCGCAGCCAACCAGTCACGGCCTCCAGGCACTGGTGGAAACAATCGGTTACGGTGTCCGGCCTGCCGTCCATGGATGCTCAGTTTGCACCTGGAATTGTAAAGAGCCAGTGGATGTCCCTTTGTACACCCTTTTTTTTGAGACAATGATTTGACCTCAACTTGATGTCTATATGATAGAAATTACTACAGTGAAACACATCAAGAAAGTGTGATAGCACTTGCAACAAATGTCAATCTGGTACTAGTAAGGGTTATTTTCAGATCCATCTGCTATGTAAACTGTCAATTAAACATGCCTATCATTTCACTGGAGATGGAAATACAGAAGAGTGTATCAGTGCAATAGTAGCTCTGATCAATAAAAGATCAGACAACAGATCAATACCTTCTCTCCTTAAGGATGAATCAGCTAACTGTAAATGAAAGAAATCCTTTCACCCAGAGAAGAGCAGTGCAATGAGAAATATAATAGTTACATACGATGCCAATACCATTAGTGAAGAAAGCTACTGAAAGACAGAGAAGGAAATAGTACCGGTTCAGAATATTTAATAGGAAGTACATTAAGAATCCTGGAATCTAAGTGTTTGAAGGGCCTTTGAGGATCATCTAGTCCAGGGCTGTCCAACTTCTTCCGACCCAAGGGCCGGAATTCCCGTCACTGATCACCAGGGGGGCCACATGTGATAAGTGAGTGGGGGGTGCTCGCGGGGGTGCTCGTGTAGCCCCTCCTCCTTCCCCTCGACCACACCGTTGCTCGGATCCCGAGCGGCGGCACAAGGAGGGGCTATGGAGGGAGAAGGTAGCAGGCTGCCTTCTCCCTGCATAGCCCCTCCTCCTTCCCCCCGGACGCGCCGTTGCTTGGATCCCGAGCGGCGGCGTGGGGAGGGGAAGGAGGAGGGGCTAAGGAGGAGGAGCTGGCTCCCTCCTCCCTGCCCCGCCTCCTCCTCCCCTCCCTCCCCCCGCCCCCGGCTGCCATTTAAATTTTTTTTAAAAAAAATCTTTAAAAATCTTGCAGGAGGGTAGCGGGGGCCGTGTCCAACAGGCTGGGGGGCCATGTACGGGCCGCGGGCCGCCTGTTGGACAGCCCTGATCCAGTCCAAACCAAACTGTTTTTTTAATGATCTCCAAATGCTTCTCATTCAAAGGGGGGCAAGGATAATCTGTCTTTTCCCAAGGCTGCACTTTTTCCTCCTCCTCCTCTTTTTTTCATTTTCTATTAAAAGATGTTATGTACTTCCCTGCATTCTGAATGTCTAACTAGAAATAAACAGGGTCAGGCTACCAAACAGAAGATTCAAGAGAGTATTTTCAGAAATTAAGAATGTGGTGCAGCTGGCTAAGTGTCAGCTGCTTAAGATCTCTCTGAGTTCGAGGCCTGCCCGGGTCGAGGTGGGTGCTCGATCTTAAGTGTTGCCTGCTGTCGACCTTTGCAGCCCGAAAGACAGTTGCATTTGTCAAGTAGGAGATAAAGGTACCACATTAAAAGTGGGGAGGCAAATTTTGACTGATTTATGAGGCCATAAAAAGAACTCCAGGAATCGCTGAGGAATGCGGAAGAAACAACAAAGGGATTCTGGAAAATGCTGAGAGATGAGGAGTGCATCAGCTCCCCCTGGTGGCCAGAAAGTTTGCCTCTGTTTGTCTATGTGTTGTATGTCCGTCTATATATGTCACTAGCTGTACCTGGCACGCGTTGCTGTGCCCTATTTAGGAGATGTGAGAAAGTCTGAGTATGTAAGGGTTGGAATTGATGTTACTTATGGTCTTGGTGGGGTCATGGCTGTGTCGTTGTGGGTTGTTCTGGTGGGAGGGATGTTGAAGTCCTGTGGAGTTGTCGGTGTGTGGTGTTGCTGGCGTTCTGCAGAGCTTGTGGATATACAATGTTTTTGTCTTTGTCTGCGGTGTTGATGTAGAGGTTCTGTGGTTTCCCAACTCTGGAGCACGCTACGTAGAGTTGTCCGTGGGAGAAGCATTCTGTGTCAAGGTCTATGCCACAGATTTGTAGTGTTTGTCCTTGAGCCTTGTTTATGGTGATGGCAAAAGCTAGTGTAGTGCAGTGTCTTTCTGTTCTGGCGTTCTGCCCTTTTTTGTGTGATGTATGTAGCGTTGCGAGTGTGTTGTCCGATGCTGTTCTTTTTAGGAGGCATGGCTTGTCTTTTGGGTCAGCTTATGCCTGTGTGGAAGGAAGGAACGGCATACAAATGGGTTGAGCAGTAGACGCAAGGTTGTGTTATGTGCTTATTGTGTTGTGTGTAGGTATTACTTTTGTGTTATTCCGGCGGTATGTGTTTGTCAGTGGTGCCTGTGTCCCTGGTGCCCTATTTGTCTCCCTCCTAGATGGCCTTGGCAGTTTAACCCTCAAAAACCAACTGATTAAACTGAATTCACTCAGCATTCTAATCTAGCCTTGGCTGGCTTGGGCCACCGTTACTATGGTAACTGATGTTGGCCAATGGGTTTTGCTGGCGGCCGCAGAGGATGCTGGGAAATGTAGGGTTTTTTTGTATCGTTGTTTTGGGGGCCTTCTAGGTTTTGGGTGGGAAAGTTTCTCTGCTAAAAACCTTCCTTGCCTGAGGCCTATTTATGTTGCCAAATTTGGTGTTTCTGCCTTGGAAGGTTTCTCTGCCTAGGACGGTCGTTCGATGACGGGACCTCCTTTATATAATAGATTTGTTGAACTGCAGGGATTGTCTGCAAAGTATGTGTACTGTAATCCGCTCTGAGTCCCCTTCGGGGTGAGAAGAGCGGAATATAAATAAGGTAAATAAATAAATAAGACCATAATACAGGAGGTTGGGAGTCAACTCTTTGTCCACTGTTGCAGCCTCAGCCCAGACATCCCCACCTCACTTGCAATTTTGTGTTTTAAGCATCCTGCATACTAGGGCTCACCATATAACTGATTCTGTGTCTAGATTCAGCCCTCAGAAACCTGAAAATGGACGTGATATAGATTGATATCCCCTTTGATTTGCCAATTCCAGTTTTCATCTGTTGCCTCTCTACTGACTTGCTTTATATCTGAAGTTCCATGAAACAAAGAGTTTTTGTAATTCGTAGGTGTTTGTACTTGTCTTAGCTTATTTTAGTTTCTGCTAGGAAAGGTGGACGGATGGCAGACTGCTAGCCAGAACCTGTGGTGGGAAGAACATGGTTTGGAAAAAAAGTAGAAAAGGAATGTTTATAGCCATCAAATAATATTTCATGTCTGCAAATATGAGGCGCCATTTGCAGGTTCCTAAATAAGCTCTTCAGCCATGGAATCAGGAGACAGGTCTTGTCCTGGATTGGAACCTGGCTAAACTGTAGGAAACAAAGGGTGGTAATAAACGGACACTTCTCTGGGTGGAAAGAGGTGAGAAGTGGCGTACCCCAAGGTTCAGTTTTGGGTCCGTTACTTTTTAATTTATTCATTAATGATCTGGACGTAGGAGTGAATTCTGAGGTAGCAAAGTTTGCAGATGACACTAAACTGTTCAGGGTAGTTAAAAATGAAACTGATTGTAAAGAGCTCCAGAAAGATCTCTCGAAATTGAGTGAATGGGCAACAAAGTGGCAAATGCATTTTAACCTAAACAAGTGTAAAGTCATGCACATCGGGGCAAAGAACCCCAACTACGCCTACCAATTGATGGGGTCAAAGCTTTCCGAGACAAACCAGGAAAGGGATCTCGGGGTCTTGGTGGACAGCTCAATGAAGATGTCAACCCAGTGCGCAGCAGCAGTGAAAAAAGCAAATTCTATGCTAGGCATGATCAGGAAGGGGAATCGAAAATAGGTCGGCAAATGTTGTATTGCCTCTCTACAAATCTATGGTGAGGCCACATCTGGAGTACTGTGTACAATTCTGGTCTCTGCACCTTAAGAAGGATATAACGGAACTGGAAACGGTACAGAAAAGGGCAACAAGAATGATCCAAGGGATGGAGCAGCTCCCTTACGAAATCAGGTTGCAACGCCTTGGTCTTTTCAGCCTTGAAAGACGGCGTTTAAGAGGTGACTTGATCGAAGTGTATAAAATCATGCATGGGATAGAAAAGGTGAATAAAGAAAAACTATTTTCTTTGTCACAAAACACTAGGACTAGAAGCTCCAAGGTAGGAAAATTAGGACTAATAAAGGGAAATATTTCTTCACCCAGAGGGTCATTGGGTTATGGAACTCACTTCCAGAGGAGGTTGTGACAGCGGTCAGCCTGGACAGCTTCAAGGCAGGATTAGACAGATTCATGGATACCAAGTGTATCGTTAGTTACTGAAAAGGACATTCAAGTGCCACCTCGGAGTTGGTTGAGGTAGGCAGGATTTCCCCGGGTACTGGTTGTGGGGGTCGGGAGCAGGTCAGGGTTTTGCCCTCCCTTCTGCTCGAGATCCTCGTGTACAACTGGTGGGCCACTGTGTGATACAGAATGCTGGACTAGATGGGCTGAGGCCTGATTCAGCATGGCTCTTCTTATGTTCTTATGTTCTTATGTTCTTATGAGTTACCTCCAGAGCTCCCCTTCTCCCCTCTGCCTTACCGTTTCTGTCACGTTAAAATCGGCATGGTGGTGGCTTTGACTGCTGTGGGAGCTTCGTGAAACTGCCACCACAGTGATTAAGACCGTATCAAGCTAGGCTTTGCAAATAATAAGGAAAAGTTTAATTTTGCATGAGGCATGGCTCTTTTGGGCTGCAACTGCCTGTGCATCTGTTACCTCATCTATCTAGTCAGTTCTTAAAAGCTCCCGGGTAAATATCTCACAGGAGAAACTTTCCTAATGAAAAACAAAAGTCTCTGTGAGTATGGATCATCAGGTGCCTATAAGGCTCCCTAGGCTACTTCTAAGCAACAAAGGGGATATTTTAAAGCTTAGCTAAGAATCTGATTGTGCAACCATTGTTTTCAACATGGTTTACACCACCATCCTGGGCATGTTTACTCAGTAGCATGTTTAAAGAACTCTAATATGTATGTATTTTGGAATATTATGTTTTTAAAATGTTGCTGTAACATGTTTTAAATTTGTATGGCATTGAATTTGGCTGTAAGCCGGTCTGAGTCCCTCTATGGCAGTGGTTCCCCACCAGTGTGCCGGGGCACACTACTAACTAACTAACTAATTTTATTATTTATGAGTCGCCCTCCACAAATGTGCTCCGGGCGACTTACACAGCTAGGCATTCCAACACTAAAATATTAAAATATTAAAATATTAAAATGTTAAAATATGGGAGTAGACGGGTTCCAGGTCACTGATGGTCACTCATGCATATGCTCTTCTAAATAGCCATGTCTTAAGTGCCGCCAGAAATGAAGGCAGGTCGAGGATGGCTCTTTGGTCTGGCGGCAGAGAGTTCCACAGGACAGGGGCCACAACGGAAAAAGATCTCTGTCTCGTGGACTCCAAATGAGCCTCTCTCAGACCCGGGACACAGAGAAGGTTCTCGTAGGCTGGCCGTGGTGCTCTTGGGTGGATAGGTGGTATCAGACGGTCTTTTGGGTATGTAGGACCCTGGCCCCGCAAGGCCTTAAGTGTCAGGGTCAGGGCCTTATAAAGGACTCTGTACTCGACCGGCAGCCAGTGTAAATGCTGTAAGGATGGCGTTATGTGACACCTCATAGGCATTTTCGTGAGGAGCCTGGCGGCAGCGCTCTACACACTCTGGAGCTTGCGAGTTACTGACCGAGGTAGACCCATGTATAAAGAGTTGCAATAGTCCAGCCTTTATGTAACTGTGGCATGAATCACCGTGGTCAGCGCCTCCGTTGGTAGGTAGGGCGCCAGTTGCCTTGCTTGACTTAGGTGGAAGAAGGCCCTTTTGCTCGTGGAGGCGATCTGAGCCTCCATCGTCATTTTAGAGTCCAGGATGACACCGAGGCTCTTCACAGTGGGGGATGGAGTCAGCGGTTCCCCTTCGAAGGGTAGCAGTGAGCGATCATCAGGTGTGCCGTGGGAAACTGGAACCTCCAAGACGGGGGGGGGGGGGGAGTCTAGTGTGTTGAAGTATAAAAACCCTAAGAAACCTACCTCGATAAAGGCGCAAAATTACAACCACCCCCCTCCCCACCCGTTGTCTACTTGGTCTCTCCCTCTCCATGCATTGGGAAGGCCCGCCTCCCTTTCCCCAAGTAGAGACCTCCTCTTGCCTCCTGGGGGTTCTGTGTGGGAAGTGTGGCCCAGTTCTATCATTGGTGGGGTTCAGAATGGTCTTTGATTGTAGGGGAACTATAAATCCCATAAACTGTAACTCCCAAATGTCAAGGTCTATTTCCCCTGAACTCCATCTGCATTCATATTTGGGCATATTGAGTATTCATGCCAAGTTTGGTCCTGATCCAACATTGTTTGAGTCCACAGTGCTCTCTGGATATAGGTGAACTACAACTCCAAAACTCAAGGTCATTGCCCACCAAACTCTTATAGTATTTTCTCTTGGTTATGGGAGTTCTGTGTGGGAAGTTTGTGTCTTTCTGCCATTGCTGCCAGGATATCTATGTTGTGTTCATCGAAACAGGCCCAGGTTTCACACTGAGTGTATAAATACATTTTAAAAACATCTTAACTATATGTATGACTGTGTTAGAGTGTCATTTTGTGTCATTTTGGTTGGTGGTGTGCCCCAGGATTTTGCAAATGTAAAAAGTGTGCCGCGGCTCAAAAAAGGTTGGGAAACACTGCTCTATGGAGGTGGGAAAGTCGGGGTACAAAATTTTTAAATAAATAAATAAATATAAATAATACCAGGCAACTGTGATTAAGTCCTTGAACTCATTATTTACTTTTCAGGGTTTCCTATAAATCAGGGCTCGGGAACATATCGCGAGCCATATGTGGCTGTTTTGAGGCTTGCATGTGGCTCTCTGCCTGTCCCTCACATGCCGGCTCTCAGCTGCGCATGGGGCCTTCGCCCTCCTTCACTTCAAATTCTGCATGTGCAGCTGAGAGCCGGCATGCAGAGCTTGGTGCTGGCCCTGCCTCCAGCTGAGCTGCGTGCACGGAATTTGGGGCGAAGGAGAGCGAAGTCCGTGCATGCAGCTTAGCTGGAGGCAGAGCCAGCGCCAAGCTCTCCATACTGGCTCTCAGCTACACATGCGGCCTTCGCTCTCCTTTGCTTCAATTCCGAATGTGCAACTGAGAGCCGGCATGCAGAGCTTCTTGCCCAGAGCTTCCTGTGTTGTCGGGGGGGGGGGGGGGAAGGACTCAACCTGCTTCATGCGCTCGCTGGGCCGTGCCTACCTTTTTGTTTGCCGTTGCCGCAGGCCCGCCATGCATCTCTGGCCGGATGCGGAGCTTCCGGTGTCGGGCAGGGGCGGGTCCTGCCTCACCCCCCATGCTCCCTTGCCTCAGGCCCGGCGGGATGGGCCTGCCACGCGTCCCGAGGCCTGCTCCAGAAGGAGATAAAGCTATTGCCATGTACATTTACTGGGGAAAACACTCATTTTAATATTTCAAACTCAATACACTAAAAATAAATCCAATAAGATATTATATTGATGGAAGTAACCCATGACCATTTGGGGAATGAGGGAAGCAAAAGAGTAATTACTTCTATATGATAAAAAGGATGTCTTCCTTGATGCTGAGAAAAAGCAAAAATCAGAAGTGTATTTCTCTATGTTGAGTGCAGAATGGGCAGAGGAAGGACATCACTGTGAAGACATATACTATTGTTGTAATTAGATTAACAATTACCACAAGAGGACAACAGAATTACTTTTGTTTTCCAGAGAAATGAGGAAAAAACATTACTGGAATTCTATTTTGGGAAAAGAACATGGCTGATGTGTGCAGAAACATGCATCCGAAGTCCAGTGGTTGCTTATCCAGTTTCCAGTATATTCCTCAGCCCCGAGGATTCCTTTTTCTTGCCAAGATACAGTCAACGGGCTTTACATTCCTTCTACCTTTATGTGGTAGGTAGGTGCAGAAATACAAGAGCAAAAGTTTCACCATTTTATCACGGAACGACCTGGCCACGGTGATCCAAGCCACGGTCATTTCGAGACTGGACTACTGTAACGCGCTCTACATTGGCCTTTCTCTGTCGGTGACCCGGAAGCTCAAGCTGGTGCAGAACACTGCCGCCCGACTCCTGTCTGGTACGCCAGCTGGAAGTCACATAACACCTACCTTGCAGGATCTGCACTGGCTCCCAATCGAGCACCGGATCACCTTTAAGGCCTTGCACGGCCTAGGGCCAGCGTATCTGAGGGACCGTCTTTCCCTATATTGCCCTACGAGATCACGGCGGTTGGAAGGTACCAACCTACTAGGCATTCCATCTGCGGAGTCAGCTAAATTAACGGCAACTCGTAGGAGGGCGTTTTCCGTGATTGCGCCCACACTGTGGAACGCCCTCCCAGCTGAAACGCGCGCCATCCAAGATCTCCTGCCTTTCAGGGTGCTTGCAAGACCTATTTATTCCAACAGGCTTTTGGCCTATAGGTCCTACTATGCATAACCTGCCATGTGTGTAATTTTTTTACCTGTTGTGCCTGTATTCCTCACATCAGGCTTTTAATTCTGTTGTTTTTTAGACTGTGTTGTACATGCTGTGTTTTTAAACCGTTTTAATATGTTATTATATCTTGCGTGTGTGAGCCGCCCCGAGCCTCCCGGGAGTGGCGGCATAGAAGCGCAATAAATAAATAAATAAAATAAAATTTTTGCTCTTTGGCTGAAAGGAGGTTAATGGGAAAGCATGGGAAGTGTGAAATCTGCACCATCATGATTCTGTTACTTCAGTACTTGTTTACACAAGGGGGATAGGGATGCAAATCTATCCAAGGGGATGGTGGGAGGCTCAGGGGGAATTTGGGGGGCAGTGAACCCCTTTAAGGGGGCGGTGAATGATTGGCCATTTAGGAGGGGTCGCGCGGCCCTCTTCTTTGGCCCCACCTTCTTCACTTTGACCCCCACACGCAGTACACAGGGGTGGCCCGACCTAATTTGGGGGGGTACGCAAAGAAATTTTGTCCCCCCTGCCGCGCGCCACTCATCGCCGCCGCCACGCCCACACCGCTGCCGCCACACCGCCGCTGCCGCTGCCGGCCCCATCGGCCGTGGCACACCTCCGCGGCGCACCTTTCTGCCGGCCGCGCATGCGCAGGGAGCACCTACAGGCGCTATAGCGCCTGTAGATGTTTCTGCGCACGCGCGAATGGGAGAGCACGCGCACTCGCTCCCAAGCGCACCTGCCGCTTTGGAGCCAGTGTGCATGCGTGCAGTGCAGGTTTTGCGCATGCGCGCTGGCTCCAAAGCGGCAGGCGCACTTGGGAGCGAGTGCGCGTGCTCGTACATTCGCGCGTGCGCAGAAACGTCTACAGGCGCTATAGCGCCTGTAGGTGCTTCTGCGCACGCATGGACGGCGGCGCAGGGCAGTGCGGCGGTGGTGGGGGCACGGAGTCGGCGCGGCGGTGCCCCTCCCAGCCGGTGGTGCCCCTGCCAGCCGATGGCGCTCTACGCGACCGTGTAGGTCGCGGAATCGCTGGGGCCACCCCTGGCAGTACAGTTCGGAGGCTGCAGTGCAAAGGCCACCGTGTCCTCCAGCGGAGCATCCCCGCAACCGCAGTAGAAAGCGCGGCCTTCCCCGGGCGGATGCAATTCATTCCAAACCCCTCCAGTATTTTCTGTGGGTCATGGGGGTTCTGTGTGCCAAGTTTGGCTCAATTCCATTGTTGGTGGAATTCAAAATGCTCTTTGATTGTAGGTAAACCATAAATCCCAGTAACTACAACCCCCAAATGAGAAGGGCTATTTTCTCAAAACTCCACCAGTGTTCAAATTTGGGCATATTGAGTATTTGTGTGAAGTTTGGTCCAGATCCATAGTTGTCTGGATTCTCAGTTCTCTCTGGATGTAGGTGAACTACATCTCCCCTAAATCACTGCCGATTCCTCCCAGACCCCTCCAGTATTTTCTGTTCATCATGTGGGTTCTCTGTGCCAAGTTTGGTCCAGTTCTGTAATGTGTGGGGGTCTCAGTGGTCTGTGGAAGTCAGAGCTGAATCGATTGAAGGTACTGCAAATCCCATCGTCCGTTGTCCATACTCCCCCAAACACATTGTTTTTGTGATTAATCACTATGCTTTAAATATGTTCAAATTGTAACAATGAAAACACATCCTGCATATTCGATATTTGCATTAGAATTCATAAGTGTAGCAAAATTATTTATGAAGTAGCAACGAAAATATGGATGGGGGTCACCACAACATGAGGAACCTTATTTAGGGGTCACGGCATTAGAAAGGTTGTGAACCACTGCATTCATACATCTATCTTTCTGTTTAATTGCTATTAAAAATTAAAAAAATAATTTCTAGGGGGCGGTGAGTAATTTTTTTCTGGAAAGGGGGCGGTAGGTCAAAAAAGTTTGGAAACCATGATGTAAAGCAATCTGCCCAAGAGAAGCATGTCTTACTAGTACGAGGCATAGGGCCTTTTCTATTCCTGACCCAGCACTGTGGAACTCATTGTCTCCGTATATGAGAGTGATGCGCGGTCTGCGCCCTTTCACTCAGGCTCCCAAGACCTGGCTCTGCAGCAAAGCATTTGATATGTAACTTTAACTTTTATTTTCATGACCCGTGTATGTTTTATGTGGTTTTACTTATGTGTAAATTACCAGGAGCATCTTGATGGAGGGCAATTAATAAGAAATAAATTGATGACGATGATGATTGTCTGCATGAAAATCATTGACCAAACCATCTCCATCTTGCGCCTCAGCCTCGGCACCATCATTTCCCTCATCATTTTCCACATCAATGCCCACATTAGGCATGAGAAAAAAGTTATGAAAATGATTCGTTTCGTAAGGAATTCGTAAGAAATGCTACTTTTGAGTATTTCCGCACCTGGAACGCCAACCAGGAAGTGGACTTTCTTTTTCGAACTTCGGGGGCCAGGATTTTCTTAAGTGTCGTTATTAGGTCGTAAGGGGGGGGCACCCTCCTTCTCTCTCACCACCCTCCCGCCTCCCTTGCCAATAAGTATTATGGCAAGGCAAGCCCTAAACTCGCTCCTTCTTTCGGCTGGAAGCCCGGAAAAAATGTAAACAGAGAGGTTTACTCAGAAGTAAATCTGCAAAGGAGGGCACTTTGGATGAAGGGCCCTCCTTTGTGGATTTACTGAGAGTAAACCTCTGTTTACATTTTTCCAGGCTTCCCTGCCTCTCCCTGCCTGCCAGGATCTAAAGCATCAAAGAGTATTGGGGTGAGAAACCAACCTAATGTATAATAGAATGAATGCTACTGTAAGTGCCTAATATTATAAGTAATCCAACTGGTCATATACCTACATTCCATGCACATGCAATAATACAGCAGTAATAACAATAACAAGAGGTAAAATTCAAACCGAAGTATTCTGACTGGTCCCTCCTCATGCGGTGCAAACGGGCTCTTCTCTTTATTAGCCCGGAAATTAGCCCGGGAAAAGCCAGCGTTTTCTGCTTGGGTGCACACACATACATATTCTTGGGGGGTTGCTGCAGAATCCCGGCCTCATAGAGAAGATTCTGCAGCAAATCCCCCAAAGAATATGTATGTGTGTGCACCCAAGCAGAAAACGCTGGCTTTTCCTGGGCTCACAGAGAAGAGCCCGTTTGCACCGCATGAGGAGGGACCAGTCAGAATACTTCGGTTTGAATTTTACCTCTTCTTATACCCATTGTTATTACTGCTGTATTATTGCATGTGCATGGAATGTAGGTATATGACCAGCCTGGGCAAACTTGGGCCCTCGCTCCCTCGGGATCGGGGTGAGAGAGGCAGCGAGGAGCCGGGGGGGGCTCCTCCTCCTTTTCCTTTGCTGCTTCCAAGAATAGAATACCCCCTCCCTCCCTCCCTCCCTGCTTCCCTCCCTCCTTCCTATTTGGAGAGTCCCATCTAGAATTCAGTGTGATTTATTCAAGTTTTGGCCTACAACTCCCAGAAATCCCAGCCAATTTACCAGCTGTTAGGATTTCTGGGAGTTGTAGGCCAAAACCATCTGAATGCGCATGCGCTGGCATACGAACTAGTAACGAATTTCGTTAGTAAATAAGTTACATTTTAGAAATTTTTGGAGTTTTTTTGTAAGTCTTCCTATTACTAATCAAAAAAAATCCCCCCCCCTTAGATTTTCGATTTCCTATTTTTGGGTTCTAAACCATGCCTAGCCCACATCGTTGCCCACATCAGAAGCATCACGATCCTGAAACACAAACACAGGCTGATTCCCAACAGAGTGCATATGAGAATAGGGACATCATCCCTGCCTTCACGATAGTCAGAAGTCTTATTGCCGTTTTAGAAGAACGTTTTGTGACTTCAGAATGAAATAATCTTTTTCATCCTTAGCAGACTTTATCCATCAATAACACGAGAAGAGGCCAGCTCTTTGTCTAATATGTTAAATGCTATAAATCAGCTATCTTTTGTATTTAAATACAAATGTAAAATTATTTACTTTAACTACAAAAGGGTCTGTAGTTATTGCCATTATTCTTTCATGCTTTTCCTCTACTCTTAAGGTGAAAGATATGAAGTTAGGCTTTGCTTTTGAACATCGTCAAAGATAGCAACCGATTGTTAAGTGATGCAATGGCTGCAGGGTGAAAAAATATCTAACAAAGCTTAGAAGTTTCTCAATTTTCTTTTGTTCCTGTCTTCAAAAGTTGGATCTGAAGGAAAATGCAATTATAATAAAGATGCTTTGTGAGAGAGCTCAACATTTCTCCATGGAAAAATATTTTAAATCCAAATTTGGCTGCTGGGCTTTCATTTATGCCATGGGATATCTCATTATAAATTAGATTTACTTATTTATAAATAAATATCAAGGGAGCAATCCCTTGATGCCCGGTTATTCCGATCAAAATTCCGACATGAAATAAGTTCTAGAGAATCTTGTGTGTTGATATTATCCTTGAAGATAATGTTGTACACGTGGGATAACGAAATATTAACTCTCCCGTTCCCTTTCTTCTTCCTGAGTGAATACAGCCTATTATGCCAACTCTGTATTCTGTGACTACATGATATTGTATATGATCCCCCCCCCCCAGATTTGGAAATGTTATTCATTTGGGACTATGGCTCACAGAGTTGTCCAGTCAACATGGCAGCTTGAAATACTAGACTCTCGTTGGTTTCATCGAAAGCTCCAGTATCTTTTAGATTGGACTGGATATGGGCCAGAGGAACGTTGTTGGGTGGATGCTCGGGATCTTCATGCCAAAGATCTAGTGGCCCAATTTCACCAGGATTACCCCGCTAAGCCCTGGCCTCGTGAAGGACTCTCGGAGGGGCTTGGGGGGGGGGGGGGGTGTCATGCCCCAGCCTGACTCCATAGCCAGGCAAGACAGAAGCCATGTTAAATCACAGTCATCAACCAAGTCTGAAAAGAAACCTTTCCAGAGGCCTCCGAGTCAGCCAGCAGTCAAGGCCAGACGCAGCCTTCTTTCTTCCCAAACTGATAGGAAGCGCTGGGAAGGCAAAGCCTCGCTTCCCCCTGTTTCTCCAGGTGCAGCCGCTAATGAGCTGACATATTTGCCTTTCTCGGGAGGCTTGGGAAAGTCAGGCCCACAAACTGTTCCTGAGAAAGTGTTGCGCCGAAGTCAACGCCTCCGAGGCCAAGACAATGGGGGACCTATTTAAGTTGGTTCCCGTTGGTGCTCGGGATCTTGCGCCAACGTTAAGCTTTCCTTGCCAAGCTCCACAAAACTCAAGTCCAGGACCAGGCCGCAGAGCCTCCCCGTCACGGGCCCAAGTATTCAGCCAAGCCATCATTTCCCAAGGACTTATACCGGATTTTAGCCCATTGGGGTTCAGGACTATTGCTACAGTTCAGTGGATTTTTGAATTCTATTAGAACTATTGCCTTCCAATACTTGGATGCTGGGAGCATCAGTGGACTATAACTTTACTTCTTTTTTCTTTCTACTTATCTATATATATAAAGGAACAGTCGTCATGTGAAGTCTACCTCAAACAGAGAAACCTTACAACGCAGAAACACAAAACTTGCCAACAGAAATAGGCCTCAAGCAAGGTACGTTTGTAGCAAAGAAACTTTCCCCCCCAAAACCTAAAAGGCCCCCAAAACAACGAGTAAAAAAACTACATTTCCCAGCATCCTCCGGGGCTGCCAAAGACTCACCCAGCCTCTACATTCTGACAACATGATTGGCTGCCAATAAGGGCGGATTTGCATAACTGCTGTACTGGCCAGCCAACATTTATTTATTTATTTATTTATTTGTTGTGGCTTCTCAACCGCCGACTCCCGGGGGCTCGCGGCGGGAGTCATGAACATTCCGACCCATACCAAACTGTCAGAGGAGTGCCAGAGCCTCCCCCAACTGGCCAGCCAACATGAACATTCCGACCCATAACAAACTGTCAGCCAGAGCCTCCCCCAACACTTTCAAATTAGAAGACCATGATGGAGATCAACACCATTCAAGGGGAGCTCTTCTTCCTTTCCCAAAAGATCTCCAGTGGCTTGGAATTCCACATTAATAAGAGGACCATCCAGCAACAATGGGGTTTGCCAAGGAGGGTGCTCCAGCCCCTCTATATGCTGGTTCCAAGGGATGGAGGTCATCACCAAGTACCTTCTGATGCCCAGCGCTGGAAGAGCTCCCTCAGATGGCCTGTCCATGAGGAAAGCCTCACCGGACATCGACCAATGGGTGCAAAAGACACAGAGCAGGACATCTTGAAAAAGAGAGGAGCAGAAAGTAAGCTAGACATGAAGATCTTGAGAAAGGTGGCTAAAAAGGATACGGAAAGGATTTTTAACAGTCCCCCAACAGACACTGGACGCACCTGTGAAGATAGAGATCCCCTGACAGGACAAGCCCTCCCCAAGCTGATCCGTCCTGGCCATGGTACAAGTCAAACCCCAAGGACTGCAGGCAAAGAGCTGAGGCACAAACATAACACACCCAAGTCAACTAACTAACAACAATTCCAACCCTGACATACTCAGACTTTCTCGCATCTCCTAAATAGGGCACAGCAACGAGTGCCGGGTACAGCTAGTTCTAAATAAAGCATTTAATCACGGCTGCTTCGTGGTGGTTTACTGAGGGATCCTCCAGGTCTAGGTGGCAACACAGCTATATTAAATGAGTTATAATCTAAAAAGGAAACTTTTCCAAGCACGGATGACAACCTTGTCCAAGTTAACATCATAGAAAATGTACTATGTCATGTTTCATCTTACACAATATTTTTATTGAGGTCATTTTATTTATTCCACTAACATAAAAAGTCGCAAGGTACTGATGGAACTTCCTAATAGCAGAGTAAAGGCCAACCACACATTATGGAGAGTAACGTTCAAATATGTGAACACTCACGAAACTTTGAATATTGGCTTCTGGCAGAAATGATCTTCATTCTTTGCAGGCAGAGCCCAAAGACGGAGAACAAGGCAGGGATGGGTTACTTAAATTTAGGCTAATTTACTATGCCTAGTCCAAAAAGAGGACATGATAAACCCTTTCCCCATGAAAAATAAAAAGGTTTTTAAAAACACACAATTCCATAAAAATTACATGTTTCTAAACTACAAATTGGGGGGGGGGTTGATTAGTAATTGAAATACTTACAATTTTTTAAAAATACATTTTGTGATTAAAACGTTATTAATAAAAAAATATTGGTTATTTTTCTTTGTGCCAGCTGGCTTGCCACCCACCCCTCCTTTCCTTCCATGCACTCACTCAGCCCACTAACATGATAGGAGCAAGGTATATCAAGAAATAATCAAGCAATGCAAATGAAATGCACAGATACCACACAGCTTCTTATAAAAGGAATATAAGTCTCCCCAGAAATTGCTTCTGAGGCTGCCTTACTTACAAACACACACATCACAGCCGTGCACTCTGGCTGCTCGGAGAAAGGAGGGAAAGCGCATGAAATCTTGCCCCAAACAGAAGCAGCAGATGCGAGCAACCCAGGGGCGGTCCTACAAGATAGGCCAAGTAGGCGGCCGCCTAGGGCGCCATCTGGGAAGGGGGCGCCAACCTGGCTGCATGGGGCGCCATCCTGGACCTGCCGATGTTCCTCAGGCAGCGCCGCAGCTGCCTGCTTTTGGGCCCCGGCATTGTGTGTTCCGACGCCGCTTCTGGGCATGCGAAGAGGTTTTCGTGCAGGCGCAGTTGCTCCAGAGCTGAAGTTGAGCGCAGGAGCAACTGCACATCCGTGAAAACCTCCGCGCATGCCCAGTAGCTCCCTTGCGCAGAAGCCTGTAAGCAAAGCACTCCCTATCGGGCAGGCAGGAGTGCTTCCCTTCTCCTTTGTCTCCGCCGCGCGCGTTTGCGGGGAAGGAGAAAAGAATCAGTGAAGGAAGTGTAATTTTATATTACATGTAATATTACAAACAATATTGCAGTATAGTGGTATTGTACAAAATAGTAATATATAATATTTTATTTTACTTTATTTTGGGTTATTTGAGTTTTATAGGAGTCATGGAAATATTTAGTAGAGGATAATTTCATTTAAATAAATAATTTTATTTATTATTTTGTAATAATAATATTATTATATTATTATTATAAAATAATAAATAAAATTATTCATTTAAATGTAATTATATTGTACTAGCTGTACCCGGCACGCGTTGCTGTGCCCTATTCAGGAGATGCGAGATGTAAGGGTTGGAAATGATGTTACTTACGGTCTTGGTGGGGTCATGTAGGCATGAATGGTGCACTTTCTATGTGTGCTCCAAATGATGTCATCTGGAAGCATGAGTTGTATTGTCTTCTATAGCGGAGGAAGTGTTTTGATTCTGGAGTGTGTCCACTCAGCCAAGTCTGTAGTGGTTGTGGAGGAGTGGCAAGTGGTGGTAGAGAGACTTTACCGGCTAGGAAGCACATTCCCGGTGTTTCTGCTGGGTATTTCAGGGCTTTGCAGTGTGTGCAGATGTGCGTTAGGGTGCCAATGTCGGCCTCTGGCGCCATGCTGTAGTCTTCTGCAGCGTTGTATCTGAAGGCTAGGCGGTGGAATTGGTTGTGGTGTTTTTGAAGTTTGTTTTCTGTGTTGCGACGTTGTGTTTCTGCGCTCTTTGCGCGCTGCTGTTGTGTTGCATTTCTGCGTCTTTGTTGTTTCTGGCTGCGCGCTTCTTCTTGTCGTGCAGTTCTTTGCATTTGGTTCTCAGCTGTGCGTCGTGCAGTGACCTGTTGTCTGTGTCTCTGCTGCGCAGTGTGTTTCTGTTCTGGCGTTTGTTCTGCCCTTTTTCGTTTGATATATGTAGCGTTGTGAGTGTGTCGTCCGATGCTGTTATTTTTATAAGGCATGGCTTGTCTTTTGGGTCAGTTTATGTCTGTGTGGAAGGAAGGAATGGTTTTAGTTTGTGGTGTTTGTAGGTGTTGTGTGTACGGGGTCCCGTAAGGTTGGTGGGATGGGTTGTGATTGGAAGTTGTGTTGTGTGGGTAGGAATTTGCTGGAGAATTGCTCCCTCAGAGTTTGGTTTTGGCAGTTTAACCCTCAAACACCAACTGAAATCTCTCAGCATTCTATCCTAGCCTTGGATGGCTCTTGCCAGCGTTGCTATGGTTACAGCAGTTATGCAAATCCGCCCTTATTGGCAGCCAATCATGTTGTTCAGAATGTAGAGGCTGGGTGAGTCTTTGGCTGGCCCGGAGGATGCTGGTAAATGTAGTTTTATTTTTACTCGTTGTTTTGGGGGCCTTTTAGGTTTTGGGGGGGAAAGTTTCTTTGCCTCAAACGTACCTTGCTTGAGGCCTATTTCTGTTGGCAAGTATTGTGTTTCTGCGTTGTATGGTTTCTTTGTTTGAGGTATACATCACATGATGTGAACCCATTTATATAATAGATTATTATGTCAATGTATTATAATAGAATTATATTGTAATGTAGTATAATATAATTATGATATAATATAGTATGAGTATGGTATAATATATTGTATATACATTGATACAATATGATACTACTAATGGTATTGTGATATTATAATCGTATATTTGTTTTACATGGGGGGGCAAAATAATGTTTGGGGGGGGGCACCAAAATAATGTTTGCCTACCATTTAAAATTACCTTAGACCGCCCCTGGAGCAACCAATGCCAGATAGAATGGATCCGATCACAGATCCATTCTACCTGGCATCCATTGCTCGGGTCTGCGACTGTTTCCTGGCTTCAGGAGCCGGCTGCGTCTGTGTAAGTGAGCCTCAGAAGCCCTTTCTGGGGAGATTTATATTCCTTTTAAGAAGCTCTCTTCTGGCGAGAGGAGAAGGGAACTGAGGGGGCACAATACAGACTCATACAAAAATAAAGAAAATCCCGGCCCCCAGGTTCGGTGAAGGTATTCCACTTCCTGGTTGGGCATCTTGGGTCAAAAAACTATGAAATTAAAAAATAAAAACGGAAAAAAACTGATATCAAATAATTTATAACCGGAGATAAACACCCCTAGTAAATACTGATGCAAGCTTATCAATAATTTCTGTAATTTAGATAGAAATAAACTGTCATACTATAGTCAGTCAGTCAGTCACGTTTATTGAGTAACCGTCAGGTCATTTCAAATAAAAGCTCCAACAGCAGTATACAAGATAAGGATAAAATCAGTACCTAATGTACAAGGCAAACAATGTAACACATTAAAAACGGAACTTATTGCAATTGTCTTGCGTCAACACATAGGAACTATTAGCATAGGATACTTAAGAAGCCCGGTGATCAGTTGATGTGACGCTTATTACCGCTGTACCGCGGGCTGTTCCATGCCTCCTACTGGAACTCATCCCCGCACAGTTGACTCCAATAGACTCCATGTACCGCTGTCTCTTTTATATGCTCTAAATAGGTAAGCAGCTACCTTATACACCGTTTGAAGGTTTGAGTCTGAGAGGAGGAAGTTAATTTTAAAGGTAGGGGGATAGTAAATGGCTAAGGTATTTCTCCCTCTCCTCTGCATATATGGGACAGATCAACAAAATGTGGACTAGATCCTCGACTTCTGGTAGGCCGCAAACACAGACTCTGTCCCTATAGGGTGTGGCAGCATATATGCCGGCCCTCACCATAGACTCGAATTGCTCGAACCTAGCTCTAGTTAGGGCAATCCTAAGGTGAGGTAGGAGCGGGCGAGCCAGATACGGGGCAGTAACAAAGTGGTTGGGTTGTTGGGCTAACCAGTGCATGGATTTGACCCTAGCCAAATGGGCTAGGTCATCTTGGGCACATACATCGAGTACCCTCTGCTTCACCCGGTTCATCATTGAAGTCACTCTGATGTTCGATGGATCCACCTGGAGCCCCTGTAGGATGAGATATGTCATTATGGAGCCCCCCCCCCCCCATGTTTTCTGAGAGGGAACTCTGAATTGCTCCATCAGGCACAACTTGGGCAGTCTCGCATCTTCTAAATTGTTTACCTTGCACCAGTAGTTAATGGCTCTAATTTTTGCTAAGCCTGAGATTTGGTGTCTGCCTAACTCGGACCTGACTGCCGCTGCGGAGTGCGATTATTCACCCCCAGAATCCGCCTAAAAGTTAGTCTGGGTGCGCTCAATAGGGTGACATTGGTCAGGCCCCAAATTTCTGCGCCATACAACAAGAGAGGCAAAACCTTGGCGGCATAGACTTTGAGAATTGGCAGAAGGGATCCCGGGTAGTGGCGATTAATTAACCTGTGTCACGATGCAAGACCTAGGCCGGCCCCTTAATCACACACACACAGAGACGATAATCAGCTAACTACTTTATTGAAGTATAAAAACAGTTGAAAAGGTAATTGTCCATAAAAAGTATCAAAAGTAATCCAATAGGTAAAAGGTATAGTCCAAAAGCAAACTTGGCAAGGGAGATCCAAAGACTAGGCAAGGCTCCGCTAGGTAGCGGATCAAGGAACAAAACAAGGTTACACGATACAAGCTCTTCTTGGCAGGCCACTAGCCCCAATCTTAGCTACGTGGACTTAGCTTCGCTACACGTCCGTATAGGTTAGACGTGGCCGAAGTACTGAGGATCCTTTCCCACGGATCCTATACTTAATCCCCTTGGCGAGGCCCCGACGCTCTAGGCTTCTCCTCCTCCAATCTGTGCTGCGAGCCCTCGGTCGGTCTAGGCTGTGGAACCAACCCCTCCTGCTAGCCTCAATGCTCCGTCTCCTATCAAAGGTTCGACCTTGCCTCCCAGCACCTGCTTCCCTATCTTCGTGAGAGTCGAACTCCCCATCTGCTTCCCGGGCCTCTCCCTCGGTCATTTCCCACATTCTTTCTTGCGAGCCTCGCCCCCCGGCCGTTCATAATCTTCACTATCACTGCTTTCGAATTCCGACTGGCCTTCCTGCTTTTCGTAAGGATCAGGCCAGCCGTTATCCCACGCCAGACTTTCTGTGGGAGAAGAAGGCCCAGCTATCTCAAAATCCCCTTCTTCTAGCCCCTCCAAATCCTCTTCAGAATCAACTGGCTCCAATGCGAGTGGAACCCCCGGTGTTGCCCCCTGGCCCCCAGGCACAAACGAGAACTGGTGTGCTACAACCTGGCATACTATAGAGGAAAAGCTATGACTATGTGATCTGTGTCCCTGTCAATACAGTTGTCCAAACTGCAAACTGCTGGTGGGCAACTTATTTGTGCTTATTGTCAACCTTGTGGTCTTTGTTATGATTGTTTTTTATAAACTGTCCCAGAATAGAAAAAGCCTTCCAAAATGTATGTCTTCCATCATCCCATTAAGTTCAGAAGACTCCTGGCTGTGATGGAGGACACAAAAGGGTTTTACATTTATTTTATTTTTTTAAAAAAGCTATACATTTCAAGAAAAGTGCACCCCAAAATATAAGCCAATTTCCATGGGGTAAAAATAAGTCTTACAACCTAATGGAAAATGTGAGTGCTGGGATTCTTAGAAATGTAGTGGAATTGCATCTCTTACGCCAGTGTTTCCCAACCTTTTTTGAGCCGCGGCACACTTTTTACATTTGCAAAATCCTGGGGCACACCACCAACCAAAATGACACAAAATGACACTCTAACACAGTAATAGATAGAGTTAATATGTTTTTAAACTGTATTTATACACTCAGTGTGAAACCTTGGCCTGTTTCGATGAACTCAACATAGAAATCCTGGCAGGAATGGCAGGAAGACACACACTTCCCACACAGAACTCCCTTAACCAAGAGAAAATACTATAAGAGTTTGGTGGGCATTGATCTTGGGTTTTGGAGTTGTAGTTCACCTATATCCAGAGAGCCCTGTGGACTGAAACAATGTTGGATCAGGACCAAACTTGGCATGAATACTCAATATGCCCAAATATGAACGCAGATGGAGTTCAGGGGAAATAGACCTTGACATTTGGGAGTTGTAGTTGCTGGGGTTTATAGTTCCCCTACAATCAAAGAGCATTCTGAACCCCACCAATGATAGAACTGGGCCAAACGTCCCACACAGAACCCCAGGAGGCAAGAGGAGGTCTCTACTTGGGGAAAGGGAGGCGGGCCTTCCCAATGCATGGAGAGCGAGAGACCCAAGTAGACAACGGGGGAGGGGGGTGTTTGTAATTTTGTGCCTTTATCGAGGTAAGTTTCTTAGGGTTTTTATACTTCAACACACTAGATTCCCCCGTCCCAAAGGTTCCAAATTCCCACGGCACACCTGATGTTCACTCACGGCACACTAGTGTGCCCTGGCACACTGGTTGGGAAACACTGTCTGACGCCACCATTAAATAGGGGCCAGAATCCGACCATAGCAAACCATTCCTGCAGCAGAGCAAAAGAGTGCCAAGGTAACAGTAGCAAAAAGAATAAAAGTGAAAAGATAGGTCAACGCCACTTTTTTTTTTGGAAGCCTGGCTTTGACAGGTCCTTGGAGTCAAGTCATTATGGGAGGAATGGCTAAAAAATTACCTGTGCCACAAACAGCAAAGGCAATTTTTCAAATCATCCCTCTCATAATACCTTGGCAATGGGAATGCCCTTAAAACCAGCCATTCGAGAAGCAGGCAGCACAGAGCCAATCAATGCCTCTCCCGGCGACTGCTGCCTCCCTTTCTCCTTCTGCTCTGTCTCCTTTCCTCTTCTCTTTCAAACTGTCACCATGACGTTTGCTTCTTCCTCTTGCTGGAGCTATGCTACCAGAGGATTAAAATATTGCCCCCCCTTTTTTTTCTTGTGAGGCATGAAGTTAACCACACGTTTAAACGGTTGTGTGCCAATCTGCTATGACCTGTGAGGTGTGTGGGAGGGAGCGTGCCAAGGAAAAAATGAATCTGGATATTGCCGCAAATTGTATGCAGCTGTCTGAACCATGTCCAGAAAGCAAAAATGGGAAAATGATACGTTGCAAAAGGGATTGATTCCAGTGTGTAAAGAAATAATTCAAAATGCCAAAATCCAGAAAGACACTTGGATCAGAGAATTTTAAAAGTATCTCTGATTTTAATTATAGTGAAGACAAACACGCCGCTTTTCCTTTAGAGACAGGTGCATTTCAATTTGCTGAGGATTACATTCTCTCGAGAGAGAGACAGATCGTGATATTTTAGAATCAATTAATGTAAGGATATATTTTAAAATATGCTGCAGAGACATTGCATGCTTTAATTTAAATATCTTTTTCTTTGCATATTCATTTTGTTTGTATACAGCAGTGTTTCCCAACCTTTTTTGAGCCGCGGCACACTTTTAACATTAAAAAAAATCCGGGGGCACACCACCAACTAAAATGACACAAAATGACACTCGAACACAGTAAAGAACGGCTGGGGGGTGGGGAGGAGTATAAAAAAAGTTTATTAATAGTATTATTACAGGAAACTCGAGGTTTAAACTCCAGTTCCCTGTGTATTTTGCTTTGTGTAGACCAGGGGTGCTCACACTTTTTCAGCATGCGAGCTACTTATAAAACAACCAAGTCAAAATGATCTACCTACCCACTACAAAAATGTGAAACATGTAACACAATATCTGCTTTGAACTGGGTTTTCTGAGTCCACACTGCCATATAATCTGATTCAAAGCAGATCACATGGGATTTTATTCAACTGTGTGGAATGGATCTCAGATAACCCAGGGCCGGCAGCACTTAGGCGGTGTCAGGAGCCTGCGGGGCAGGACTGAGCCTTCCTCCCGCTCTGCCTGTGATCTACCAGGACACCCTACGCCAGGGTTGCTCACACTTTTTCAGCATGCAAACTACTCTTAAAGCAACCAAGTCCAAAAGATCTACTTGCCCATGCTGCCATGCGCTGCCACGTGCCCCCGCTGCCACCGCTCGTGCTCCTGCTGCATGCTCCTGCAGAGGGAGCGCTCCACCCTGCCTGTCTTGCCGGCAACGGAGGCTGCACAGCTGCTTCTGGACGAGAGAGAGGCAGGGCGCTCCCTCCAGAGGCCTCGCCTCATGCTTCCTTCTTCCTGCAATGCCCCGCAGGCGAAAGAAGCACCGCGAGAACGGAAGCCAGCAGCAGGAGCACGCATGCGCACAGGGTGTGTGCACGCATGGCAGGAGCGCCCCATCCGGCTGGTGAGGCTCGAAGATCACCTGTAATAGTGCCGAAGATCTACTAGCAGCTCACGAGCTACCTAGTGAGCACCCCTGGTGTAGAGGGACCCTTTGTTGTTATTTTTTTATCATTTAAAATTTCACATGTGATTTGTTCTGATGGTAAACCAATATTCTGCAATAACATCCATTTTTAAATTTATTATTTATTTATTATTCGGATTTCCTAGACCACCCCTCCCCAAGGCTCGGGGCGGTTTCCAACACAATAAAATTACACAAACAGCCTAGAACATCATAAAAACATTCCTAAAAACAATCACGTATGTCATAAAACATCACATAGATCGGAATACGACCGATCTACAGACAGAGGCGGCATGGTTAGGTGGCGAGATTTGATGTTCAGGTGCTAGTCAGTTGCCAAATGCTTGCCGAAATAGCCAAGTCTTGCAAGCCCTGCGAAAGGCCATCAGGTCCTGCAGGGCCTGCGTCTCGGCCGGCAAAGAGTTCCACAAGGTCGGTGCAGCCACCGAGAACGCTCTCTGTCGGGTGGTGGCCAGCCTGTAGGACTTCACACCTGGGACTTCAAGAAGATTACAACCCTCTGAGCGCAGTGATCTTCTGGGCATATATGGGGTAAGCCGCTCCCTCAAGTACACTGGCCCCAAACCATGTAAGGCCTTGAAAGTCAAGACTAACACTTTGAAGGAGGTCCAGAATTCAATAGGTAGCCAGTGCAGTTCGCGCAGCAGGGGTGTTATGTGAGCTGTTCTAGGGGCTCCCAGCAGGAGGCGAGCTGCCGCGTTCTGCACCAGTTTAAGCTTCCGGATCGCCAACAAAGGAAGGCCAATGTAGAGCACGTTACAGTAATTGAGCCTCGAGATGACCGTGGCTTGGATCACCGTGGCTAGGTCGCGTCGGGATAGGTAGGGAGCCAGGCGTCTTGCTTGCCGTAGAGGTAAAAAGGCTGTCTTGCAGGCACAAGCAATTTGTGCCTCCATAGACAGCTGGGGGTCCAGCCGGACCCCAAGGCTCTTAACTGAAGACTGCGGGCATAATGCCACGCCGTCAAAAGTCGGCAGCTGGATCTCACACACTAGTAAATGTAATGCAAAGTTACTGACAAGAAGTGACTGATGCAGCATGAGGCTTTTGAGACTAGTGGATAGGATTAGTTTTCTCCTTCCATATGAACTTTTCGTTGGTGCATAGTGCCATGAAAACTTCAATCTGTTATAACATTGTTTACATTTTGTTTATTTCAACTAATTTTAACTGAGTTATTTAGAACAGGATTTTTTAAGCCTTTCAACTGATTGATGGATCCCATTTAAGTAAGCTTGTCCATTAGCAAAATCTGATTATAGGCTCATTTATGAGGTATTTGTAAGATATAGAACTATTGGTCACGTTCCTCAATACTATACATGGAAAAGGTAGCAACTTGGTGTTTATATCATTATTATTTTTACCTGTATCTGTTTTAAATTTCATAGGTTCATTGAGTCCCAGTTCTGGGAAGGAAAGCAAGGTGTTATCTAGGCTTTTATTCTTAAGTCCTATAGCAGCATTTTTTCCCTCGCTAATGCCACCTTGTATTGCCTTGTGTTATCGTGGCGTTGACGTGCTGTTTTATTGTGATATTTTAATGTGCTATTTTAATTGCGATATTCTTAGCTATCTTAACTGTATTTTAGCTGTATTTCTGTGATTGTGTGTGAGCCACCCCGAGCCACTGGGAGTGGCAGGAAATTAATTTGAATAAATTAATAAATAAATAATAAAACTGTTTCTAGCATGGTGAACAATTGTATTTCCCAGTAGCTTAAAAAGAGAAAACTTCCACTATTGTAGAAAAGAAAAGCAATTTGCATACTCCTGCGGAAGGGACGCTGGGAACGCTGAGAGATGAGGAGTGTGTCAGCTCCCCCTGGTGGCCAGAGTTTGCCTCTGTTCGTCTATATGTGCGTACTGTGTGGAAACGGCAGGGATTGTCTGCTAAGTATGTGTACCTGTAATCCGCTCTGAGTCCCCTTCGGGGTGAGAAGAGTGGAATATAAATAAATAAATTAATACTGTGGATTTTTCATCTAGATTCAACATACAATAGGTTATGGTTAAAATATCATTAAACTGCTTATAGGATTGAAACCATATAAACATTAAGAAAATAGTAGAATTAAAAGCTTTTTATATAAAAAAAACCACACCACAATTATCTCTCTGAGGCCTGATGCATGCATACATACACCAATGTGCTTGCAGAGAAGAGAGATCATAACCTATTTATAATGGACTCCATTATTGGATTCACTAAAGTCTAGTACTGGATATAGCCCTTAATTGGGTCCAAAGCTTGAAGAAGTTATTTTGTAGACGAAAATGTCCAGAATCTTCCGGTCAATGAGGAAACAGGGGAGAATAAATTAAACCCCAAACACATACCCACAATAGCTATTAAAGTTGTCCTATTATAGTTTTCCAGCAATTACTGGAGTAAAACCTCCACCTTCCTTCATTATGT
Source organism: Anolis apletophallus (assembly GCA_030556195.1). Classification (NCBI taxonomy): domain Eukaryota; kingdom Metazoa; phylum Chordata; class Lepidosauria; order Squamata; family Anolidae; genus Anolis; species Anolis apletophallus. The sequence continues at coordinate 2,411,174 of JARBWK010000007.1, forward strand.
CCTATTAAATTACTCAGCCGCAGTTGCCGCAGAAATCTGTTTTTCGTGGCTTCAGCAACTCAGGGTGTAGAATTAATGCAGTTCAACACCACTTCAACTGTTATGGATCAATGCTATGTCATCATTGGGGTTCTGTTTTTCCAAAGACTTTAGCCTTCTCAGCCAAGGAGTGCTGGTGCCTCATTGAGTCACAAGGTCTAGGATTCCATAGGACTCCCTGAGTCATGGCAGTAAAAGTGGCGTTGAACTGCATTAATTCTACAATATCAATGTACGCATCCTTATCCAGTTTTGTCTGGACTGTGCCCTAAATCTTTGCGCTCTGAAGAGCATAACCTCCTGGTCGTTCCTGATTGTTCCTGGTCCTAGGACATTTCGACTGACTGCAACCCCTCGCTGGGCTTTTTCGATTCTGGCTCCAATACTTTGGAACGTGTTGCCCACCGACGTTCGTGCTATTCAGAACCTCCTCCTGTTCAGGAAAGCCTATTGTTTCAGCAGGCTTTCGGAGTCGGATGAATTGCAGTCTTCCTTTGCGTATCGCCATCTTGCATTGCCTTTTGTTGCCGCAGTGTTCTTAATGCGCGGCCTATTGTGACTTTTATCTGTTGTTTTAATTGTGGTTTTAACTTTTACTGTATTTGGCTGTTTTTATGAAAATGTTGTGAGCCGCCCCGAGCCATTGGGAAGGGCGGCAAACAAATACAAATAAATAAATGAATAAAAATAAATAAAAATAAATTTTTACAGCCTTTACTTTAGTTTCTTTCTTTTTTATTTTCTTCATCAATTTTAATTCATGTGTACATTTGCATCTAGAATTGATCCAAAAACAAAAAGTGGGCACAAATGAGAAATTCAATTTAGGTCACGGTTGCTCTGAGCGTACAATGGTTATAGAAAATTACTGGATGCCTTCCATTTCGATAACCACGTTTGGTCCACTGCATTTCACATGTTGTCAGAAAATTAAAGTACAGATCATTGTTCTCCCTGAATGTTCTTACTTCTAATATGTATCTGACAGAATGCTGGAGAACAGGTGAGCAAAACATTTAGGGGTCCACTCCCATTAGTTATACCAGACCTAACCTTCATTTAACAGAGAAAAGTCTCATAAAGAGACTAACATGTCAGCTTATCTATATAGGCTTTAAAAAAATCATATCCATCTCATAGGCACTCTGATCCTGACACATGACATGTGTGGTGATTTTTTTGGGCAATTTTTTTCTTTGCACTTTGTCACGACTTGACACTGCAGATTAATTATTAACACGCCCGGTAATTACTGCCACCAACCTAATCTGTGATCAGGATTTAATTTAATAACTAAGATGTTTAATTAGGCTCTCTTTACACCAAATCACCCACTGTGAGGAAAACTGAAAAGACAGAAAGATGGAGGCATGTGAAAGTTAATAAGAAAAGGATTTATTAACTATTAAACAGGCTAACAAATAGGCACAGATCGTATTGGTTCTTCAGTGAGGCAACAAGAGCATACGGTTACAGAAAAGAAGATTTTAAAACTATTAGCGTGATGGTTGACTGGATCTGAATAATGTGCTGGTGCGTAGTGGTTTCTATATAAAGGCTATTGCTTCTACTTTACATCTTAAATTCAGTTCCACAGACAGTACTAAGACTTGTCTCCCCACTCCCCAACTAATAATTAAACTAGAGGGTAGCTGATGTAACTAACTGGAACCTCTATACCATAGACAGTTCCCTGAGTCTTGTTAACAATATGCGAATGTACTAGATTAGCACCACAGTCTCAGAGCCCCACCTGTCTCCCTATCACAAGAGATGACAAGGTGATCTAACTGACTATTCCCAGTCAGTCCTTCTGGCTCTAAACTAAAGCGTCACCACTGGAATCTCTCCTGGCCCTAAGAGCTGTCAGTGCTAGGTCTTGACCCCCTTAGTCCAGCCTATTCCCTGGTGGTGGTTAGCTATAGATTAGACTGTCAGTCTCTATTGCAGAGGCTCTGATGATACTCCCCCAGAAACCTCGCTCAAGACTCCTCAGGCTCAGATCTTTCTTATCTGCAGCCTGGCACCAGACTGAGAAGGCTCAGATGTGTCTTATCTGAAGCCTCTCCCAAGACAAGACTCACGAGGCTCAGATGCTTCTCATCTGAAGCCTCCTACAAGACTCAAATCTTTCTGACACGAATCCTTCTCCTAGTCAGCTCAACTCCTCCCCTCTGGCACCCAGCCAATCACAGGGAAGAAACTGTATCTGAGCAGAGTGACTCTAAGGCCACACCCCCTTTCTCTGGCTCTGACCTTCTCCTGATGGCTGCTAGCTGAAACTCCCTTACTAAAATGGAGGCCAGCAATTTCCAAACAGGGATCCAGACTTCCAAGCAGGATTCGGCCTGCTTAGGACGGGTGAGTCCTTACACACTTCAATCAATTTAAACCTTGCTTTTCACATCAAAGTCTTATGGAAAATCAAGATTTTTAGGCATGTGATCGGAACATCACTTCAATTATGTTGGGGAATTGCTGGTGAGCAGAACTGTCTGCTGAGAGGTGAACATTTCCACCAGAAAGTGGCTTTTTCCATGGTTGATTTTAAAAAAATCAAAAAGTTGGTGTTGTGATTGAGCCTTCAGCTACTACTAGTAGTAGTAGTGAGGAAGATGCTGTGTCAATAGCATCAAGCAATAGTATGGAGTGGGGTGTGGATCTGGGTGATCAAGAGTCTGCAGCTGGAAGGAAAAGGGCTGCTAGTGATTCTAGTGTGGAAGGATTGGAACAGAGGAAAAGGATCTGGCAGATACGTAGAGCACCTTCTGATTCAGACACTGTCCAAGGTTTTTCTGGGGAAGAAGAAATGGGGTCAGAGGAAAGTGATACGGATTTGGAGTCAACATTGGTTCAGAAAGTAAGGGATGTGTGTAATGAAGAGTCTAATTCTGACACATTTTGTGGATATGACAGTGATTTATACTGGCCTTCTGGGGGTTCAGAAACAGATTGGGACACTTTAAGCATGCAACAGCGTTGGCAAGAGTGGAGACAAACACAGAGCACCGCAGCTGTAGGAGATACAGCAGCTGGTGCTCATGATCAAGGAGAGTCTTCAGAAGAGAGTGATGTGTAACTGCTATATAAGAAATGGGATTTTGGGGCTGTCTTTGCGGCAGTCAAAGAGTTGATGTATGGTTCTTGTCTCTGACTCTCCTGTGTTCCTGATGTCAAGTACCTTGTTCCAGTTTCCTGATACTCATGAGTTATGGGATATTTCTCCACTTTGTTTTTGGGGTGAGCTGCTGTGGCAGCTCTAGCTGATGTTTGGGCAAAGGTGGGGGGTTTGGAATTCAAGGTGTGCTTTTCTGTTTAGTTACCTGCCATGTGTCCCTGAGGCGGGGCTTGCTCTCCTCTGTGTTTACGTGAGTTCCTGCTACAAGAACCTGGTATTGTATGAAATGGAGGGAGGCTGGCATTGTGTTATGGGGGCTATGATTGTGCTATTCATGTATACTCAGCTCCTGATTGCCTTGGACGGTCTCCTCCTTTTCAACTGCCTTTCTCCGGCTTTGGCCTTCTGGATTGGTCTAGTGACGACGCTTCTGGATTCTCCCTTCAGGACTTCGCAGACGGACGTCTAGTGTTTGTTTTGGCCTGTTTTGTTGCTTTATTTTGTAGGACTCTTCCCTGGGATTTTTGAGCTGAGCTGGCTACTTTTTTGTTCATCCTTTCTCCAGCTATTGTTAAATAAACTTTTTGTTATCCCTTTTTACTCCTGGGTCTGGCCTTGAAATCTCTGCATCTTAACAGTTGGAGACGGCTTGTATGTGGATACCTGCATATATTAGCATTAGTGCACCTCCGTTTAACAGAAAATATGTTAATATGCACAGAATGAGGTTGAATAGTGCAGCACCCACAGCCACATGGAAAAAAATAATGCAAAGGACTAGAAATATGGAACACCTGCTAACAGCAAGGTGAATTCGACAAGGTAAAAATATGTGCCTGGTTATGCCATTCTCACTACATTAACAGAATCATTTAAGCTCAATTCAGACAGAAAAACTGTGGTGCCAAACAGATTTTTTTTCTGTTGATGTAGACAAGTAAATTCATTTAGTTCAGTGACATTTTTTTTCTATTCAGGGATGGAAAATATCTCTAGAGATTTCTTCCTTACAACTATGCTAGTTAGGGGGTGTAAACAGGTTCCTAAACCTAGTACTAGATTCACTGTGGACGACTGACCACTGCCACCAATGCTCAATGTTTTCCTTCTTTATTAATATTATGCTGCCACCATTTGTCAATGCTTGACCACCAGATGTGAGGGTCTTTGTGAATAAACGACTTCCACAGATGTTTTGTTGAAAGTGTTTAACAGTTTATTTTACACAAATGGGCTCAAAGCTTAGGTGGTTTCTAAAGATCTCTGAAGAGGTACAAACTTGGAACTTTAAACAATATAACACCGGGGTTTTTCCCCTGATACAGTAACACACAAGTAACTACTTAATACTGGGTTACTCTCAACCCCGGGACTAAGCTCTGTCCCACACACTTGGGTTTCCCTAAACCCACACACAGAACTGAACTGCACAGTGCAGTTCCTACAGACAGCTTGCAGCTTCAGCCACTGCTAATTTTCCAACTAACTCTGCTCACAGCAGCTGGCCAACTGACGTTATCCAACTGTCATATTTAAACTGAACATTCTAAAGCCAGAGTGGCCTCTGTTGTCATGGCAACAGCCTCTGCTTACAGCTTGCTGCTGCGAACATTCTACTGCTCACTCTTTGCAGCCTTTAAAGAATGTCTCTTCTAAATACATAAACAAACATGTGATTAACATATAAATAACCACCTCATCACAGGGGGTGATGAGAGTTGCAGTCCAGCAGTAGATGGAGAACTCTTAAGGACACAGGGAAGGCACTTATGAGTTCTCCAAGGGAAGGTTTTATTTTAGTTTCTTGATATGATTTCCTACATTGTTTTCTCCAAATCTTACTGAGATTCTTTTTGTTTGTTTGTCTTTGAAAAGAAAAAAAACCCCAATGTTGGCCATTTTCAGAACAGAGGGAAGACATAAGTAGGAACAGATGCTAAATCGTCCTGCTGCACAGATTGAATTTTCTGAAATGCAATGGTTTTCAAGTAACCAATATTAGAAATTCATGCCAAAACAAAATCCTTTTTAAATGACCATATGGTTTTTCGCTCTTCTTACCCCCAGTGGAAAAAGGAACAGCTAAAAAGAGATTGTATTTATACAGCAGTTGTTGAGTGTTCCTAATAGCAGAGAAAATGCAAACCAATGGTACATCTCAAAATTACCGCCATCTAGTGGTAGGAGAGTAACACGGTCTGCAGAATTAAATGCATGCATATTTCAATTGACAAGAGCATTTAGTCCTCTTACTTATTTTTGGTATGCTATTAAATGTCTATACACAATATCCTGCTGTTTCATTGTGGTCATTGCATTGCGTTGGAGCCAGATATACTAATCTCAGAGTAGTTCCATTGAAAACCAAAAAGTTTAAGGCAATCATGGGAATAATGCAGTCCTCTAGATCAGTGTTCCCCAACCTTTTTTCAGCCGCGGCACATTTTTTACATTTACAAAATCCTGGGGCACACCACCAACCAAAATGACACAAAATGACACTCTAACACAGTAATACATATAGTGAATATGTTTTTAAATGTATTTATACACTCGGTGTGAAACCTGGGCCTGTTTCGATGAACTCAACATAGATATCCTGTCAGGAATGGCAGAAAGACACAAACTTCCCACACAGAACTCCCATAACCAAGAGAAAATACTATAAGAATTTGGTGGGCATTGACCTTGGATTTTGGAGTTGTAGTTCACTTATATCCAGAGAACACTGTGGACTGAAACAATGTTGGATCAGGACCAAACTTGGCATGAATACTCAATATGCCCAAATGTGAACACAGATGGAGTTTGGGGAAAATAGACCTTGACATTTGGGAGTTACAGTTTCTGGGATTTATAGTTAACACACAATCAAAGAGCATCCTGAACTCTTGCAACAATGGAATTGAACCAAACTTGGCATATTGAACTCTCATTACCAACAGAAAGTACTGAAAGGATTTGCTTGGGAATTGACCTTGAGTTTGGAAGTTGTAGTTCACCTACACCCAGAGGGCACTGTGGACTCAAACAATGTTATGTTATGTTGTTGTTTGTTTTCTATCCAGAATCACAATGTTGGAAGGAGGCTCACCACTTTAAGGTCCCTAAAACAGGCATGGGGNAACTTCGGCCCTCTGGGTGCTTTGGACTCCAACTCCCACCATTCCTAACAGCCTGAGGCCCTTTCCTGCTTCAGTGGCTGAGGGGGGAAAAGGAAAAGGGTCTGAGGCTGCTAGGAATGGTGGGAGTTGGAGTCCAAAACACCTGGAAGGTCCAAGTTTGCCCATGCCAGCTTTCGACAGAGACCTCTTCCTCCCCCTCCCCCTTCACGCCCTTTCTTCCCCCTCCTGCCCAACACTTACTTTATCTTCTTCACTTCCGCTTCTGCCGCCATTTTGATCTGAGGGGGCAGCATGAGCGTGTTCAGGGGGGAGGGAGGAAGATGTGACCCATGCGGGCGCTACTGCGCAGACTTGCCCCAGAGCAAAGCGAGGCTGAGCGAGCAGAACGAGGCTGGGAGGAAGGGAGCCCGAGTGGAGAAGAAAAAGTGTTCGGCAGGAGGGGGAAGAAAGGGGATTGGAGGTTCCAATTTCCCACGGCACACCTGAGGATCGCTCACGGCACACTAGTGTGCCACGGCACACTGGTTGGGAAACACTGCTCTAGATGTTATTGGGCTGCAATACCCAGCATTCCCAAATATTGGCTACCTGGCTAGGGCCCCTGGAAGTTGCCATTCAATAATATCTTCCAATCTTTGATTTGAATTAGCCATGGCTAACCTATGTTTCACTGATTTCATGTGGTAGGGACTGTCTATGACTAAAAGGTTTATTGTACCAAGTTGCTATTCCACAACAGTTGCTATATCATTTATAGTGGATGTATAGTGGAATAAATACCTTCTATATTGTACCTCTCTTTATTTGTCCAATTGTGTCAATTTGACAATCTGTAGTCCCATGCTTCTCCATAACCCTGCCCTTCCTAAACTTCTACATTTTTGTAATCTTTTTAGAGCAATTTTTCAACTTAAGCTTAAAAAATGGGGGGGGGGGGGGATAGTTATTGTAAAATATAAAATAAACAGCAAACAGAAGCTTGGGAATAGTGGGCAAGGAGAATTGTAGAAAAAGAGCACCCCCCCCCCAAAAAAAATATCACTTTACTGCTAGCATGTTGTCACAAACGCAGAATTGAACCATTAACCCATTAACAGCAAGGGGCAGGTTCACCGTGGGGAGAAAAAAAGACTAACAATCGAATGGGCAAGGCATCACGTGATAAGGACCAAAGGTGAAAATCCAACTTCAATGCCAATTTGCTTGCCTTATTACATACTAGAGTTGGATATGTTTGATCGGAAGAGCCCGAAAGTTGGAAAAATCTTCTGATTTTTGACTTCCAAAGCAGTTTTGAACCATGCAGGAAAGGAGTGTGTGTGTGTGTGTGTGTTCAGAATTTGAACCACTTACCTTTTTTTTGGAAATGTTCGGATGTCTCCCAATGTTAGATCAATTTTCACAACCATTAAGCAACTTTGGTGAAGCCTAAAGAGTTTTAAAATCTCGTGCTTTCCCTCCCCCAGCGCTGCAAGGAGGGTGATGTGGGTGTGGCTAAGCACAGGCATTGTTTTTTTAAAGATTTTTATTGTATTGTTACAATACATTTACTCTTACTTTACATTGCTTTAGTTACAATACATTTTTCCCCTCCTGACCCTCCCCTCCCCCGTTGACAAGTTAGTCCTTCATTTATTTGAGCCATCGTTGCATTCTGTCCAGTTTTTTTCCCCAAATGTTCATCTCCTGGTTTAGCTTCCTGTATCCAGTTTTGAAGGGTGACCATATTTCTTTGATTTTCTTCTGCTTTTCTGTCCATGGATTTTCATTTCTTATAATGTCCATAATTTCCAACTGAACGTGTTCCCACACATATTCATACCATTTTTCAAGGGTCCATTTCTTTTTTTCTTTCCACCCCCAGGCAATCACGGCATGTGCCGCTCTAAACATCATCATAACTAATTTTTGTTCTTGCGCTTTGATTTTACTATCCCATATCCCTTTAAAGAGAATATCCATATTTAAATCATTTTTTTATTTTTGTATATAGTTCAATCTTCTTAAAAATTTGATTCCAGAACCTTTGTGTCTCCTTACACTCCCACCAGAGATGTGAGTGCCAGGCTTCTCTACTCCCACAGTGCCAACATTTCGGATTTAGACCCTGGATCATATGTGCCAGTTGGATTGGTGTCCTGTACCATTTTGTTATTACTTTCTGCTCTAGTTCCCTATATTTTTCTATTTTTATTTTATTTAGTCCATTCCTTATCCTATCTATTCTTTCTTTCCCTAGGCCTCCTTCCTTTTCCCACCTATTTTCCATCCTTTTATACATAAATTCCTTATCTTCCAGCATTCTTCCATATATTTTGCCTAACCCTTTTTGCCTTCCACTGGATCTTTCTTTTAATATCCTATCTATTATATTTTCACCCAAATTGCTATCTTCCTTTTTTATTTGTTCCCAAATGCCTCTCAATGTTAGCCAAAATCTTTCTCCTCCTAAGTTTTTCAACTGACTCCATTCCATTAGTACATTTACTGTTCTAGTTTCTTTATGACGCTCTTATCCTCTTTGTTTCTCAGACTCCCTATCGGAGCTTCCTTTGAGAAAAATGGCATCCATTTCTTTTTCCATCTCTCCCATATTTTTAAAGCTATTTTCCTCGGACCTATTGTTTTCCCTATCACCTCTTTCAATTTTTGTGTGAAAATTCCATATTCACCTTGACCTTTGTTTACTTCATTTTCTATTCTTATCCATTTTACTTGATTTTCTTCTTCTAGTTCTAAAATTGTCTTCAATTGAAAAGCTTCATAATATTCTTGTAATTTTGGTATCCCCCATCCTATTTCTTTGTTTGGCATATATAATTCCTTATTACTTATTCTTGGTCTCTTCCCCCCAAATATTCACTTTCTAATATCTCGATCCCATTTTTGAAATGTTTGTTGTGAAATATCTAATGGCAGTGTTTGAAACAAATACAATATTTTAGGAAGTATACACATTTTAATTGCCCTAATTCTCTTTGATATATTTAAATTTTTTTCCTTCCAGTTTTTCATTTGCTCTTGTATTTTCCCCCATATTTTCTTATAATTGAAGTCCCCAAGCACAGGCATTGTTGTAGTTTGTGAAGGCCAGGCCCCCAATGGTAGAGATTGCAAAAAGTCTCTGCTGTTAAACTACATTTCCCACACTGCCTTTCTGCTCATTAGCTAAAATGGCTGAAGGACCCAAAAATAAGTAGTTAGAGCATTCTATAACACAGGCCTGTTCAAAAGACGGCCCGTGGGCTGCACACGGCCCACCAGCCCCTTGGACGCGCCCCCATCCTGAAAGAAATAAAAAAATGGGAAAAAATTTTCAAACAAAAATTTTGGGGAAAAATTTGGGTGGGGGGCTGCTCAGGGGGGCGGGGCTGCTTGCAGGCATGCACGGCAGGGCAGGAGCGGCGAGGTGCCCTCCGCCATGTCACTGGCTGCTGCAGCGGCCACAACGGGAGCTGAAGGTAAGCTCCCGGTGCGGCCGCTGCAACAGCCAGCGACTCCCAGCTCCGCCCCAAAAGGAAGCCCCAAAGGCAGCAGGGAGGCCCAGTGCCTCGCGTGCCCGCCTGCCTCAGACTTACCTTTCCAGCGCAGGCCGAGTACCGCGTAGAGGCTGTGGGAGGAAGAGGCAGGTAAGTCTGAGGTGTGCAGACGGGTGGGCGCACGAGGCCCTGGGCCTCCCTGCTGCCCTGGCGCGCAACCTATACCCTCTTTGTGCAAGCCTCTGGCGTTCCCCTCCTCCTCTCTCTGGGAATAAACCGGGACCCTTGCCCCGGTTTATTCCCAGGGAGAGGTGCAGGCGGGGGACTCGCATCCCCCCTCTCCTTCGGAGTAAACGGGGATAATGGCGAGGGGAGGGTGGAAGGTGCGGACTGGCACCCTCCTCTCGCCAACCGAGACCCAAACAGGGGTTAATATTAACCCTTGTTTGGGTGACAGATGGCGAGGGGAGGTGGAAGGTGTGGCCGGGGGCGTGGCCGGGGGCGTGGCCGGGGGTGGCCGGGGCGGGGGTGTGGCCCGGCCCCCCAGGTGATCAGTGAGCGGAATTCCGGCCCTTGGGTCGGTAGAAGTTGGACAGCCCTGCTATAACATAACATTTCTTACACATCTAAAAGGTAAAGAATACATTTCTTGAAATGAAACATCTAGCCCCTATCCACATCAACACGCATGGCCATTAAGTTAGAGATGAGAACCCCCAAAGAGCTCCGGGTGCAGTTCCTGAAGCACCTCCCCTTTTAGTTTTGGCTCAGTACTAAGATTACTGTATGATGTGAATCTAATGTGCGCCCCAATTTTTGCAAGAGAGCATTAGATTTTCAAGTAAAGTAACAGTGAGAAAAATAAATACGAAAGGAGTTTTCCTCATAGAGATGAATGGAGACACCATGGGTACACCATTTGTACCCATGGTGTTAGTAGTACATTGTTGAGGAACAGCCTGAGTGTGTCCAACTAGTTTGAACTTGCTAAGAGATATACTTTCCATTTTGAAATCACCCCAAGAACATGTATGCTGAGCATTTGATGGAGCTAGCACATGGTTTATGGCAGTGTTTCCCAACCTTTTTTGAGCTGCGGCACACTTTTAACATTAAAAAAGATCCGGGGGGCACACCACCAACCAAAATGACACAAAATGACACTCTAACACAGGAAAGAACGGCTGGGGGTTGGTGGCCTGCTGGGAGCAGCTGCTGGGAGTGCCAAAACCAGGGAAGGGGGTGGAGCCAGGCCTTGCCATGCTCCGCCCCTCCCCCCATCTTCACCTCTCCCAGTAGCTGCTCCAGCCTTGAGGGGGCAGTGCCAAGCCAGCGGTGCCAGAGCCAGGACAATGGTGGCTTCGCACTGTCCCCTCAAGGCTGAAGCAGCTGCTGGGAGTGCCAAAGCCGGGGGAGGGGGCGGAGCCAGGCCACACCATGCCCCGCCCCCTCCCCCAGCTTCAGCTCTTCCATGGAGGAGCATGAGCAGTGGATGGGCTTCAGTGGGCGGGGCTCCTCCACGCGACTTCTGCGAGCGAGGGGCGAGAGTCATGGCGGATTGGAGGCTGGCTGGAAAACGGCCGAAGGAGGCGGCGCCTGGCCCCTTTTTTTCTTCGCCACCGCCCGGCCCTTCCTCCTCCTCCCCCAAGCAGCAGGAGTTCGGCAGGATGAGGGGGGAAGGATGGGGGGCAGAGAGCTTTCCTCGCGGCACAGCAGGAGGCCCGCCACGGCACACTAGTGTGCCACGGCACACTGGTTGAGAAACACTGGTTTATGGAAGAATATGGAAGATTCTTCCTGTTCTTGTTCCTTTAATCATGCCTGTGTATATACTTCATTTTTTGCAACTCAAAACTATGATTAGTGATATCTTTGTCCATTCATACAAGGTGGGTATGAATCCTAAGTTTGAGCAAATCGTTTATTGGGGGGAAGGGTGACCTTTGACCTTTGAATTGGCCCTTGGTTTCTTTGACATGATCAGTACCCGTTGAAAGAACTGTGATAGCAATATGATGAAAGGCTGAAAAAAATGTGGTAGTTTTAAAGGCGACTATGGGATGGTGATCAGGATGGTGTGTAGAACTGATTTAAGGAAAGCATCTGGGAGAGCAGAAGGGGATTAGGATAATGGTTCGGGTCCAACTTACCTCTCCGAATGCATCTCTCCCTATGAACGATCAAGATGTTTAAGATCATCTGGAGAGGCCATGCTCTCGGTCCCGCCTTCTTCGCAGGCGCGACTGGCGGGAATGAGAGACGGGGCCTTTTCAGTGGTGGCTCCTCGGCTTTGGAACGCCCTCCCTAGTGACATCAGATTGTCCCCCTCCCTCCTGACATTTCGCAAGAAAGTCAAGACCTGGCTGCTTGAGCAGACATTCGCTGATGAAATGTAACGATTTAATTAGATCTATGGAATGACAACGATGCGACAGAAACTGATTTCAACATGACGCTGAGACTGCAATTGTATGTTTTTAATTGTTAATTTGTTGTTATATGGTTATTTTTTTGGTTTGTTTGCTTGTGTTTTATTGAGGGCAGAGATTGCCTTGTGTAAATCATCCCGAGTCGCCTTCGGGCTGAGAGGGGCAGTATAGAAACGTGACAAATAAATAAATAAATAAATAAATAAATAAATAGGGAGGGAATTAAATGAATTAAACCAGATAGAGATAAACAAGGAAGATGTTCTCACATGCCTTACTAAACTAAATGTCAACAAATCACCAGGGCCAGATGGCATCCACCCCAGAGTTCTTAAGGAACTCAAGTGTGAAATTGCTGAAATTCTAGCCAAAATATATAACCTTTCTCTAAGATCAGGCACTGTACCCGAGGACTGGAGGGAGGCAAATGTAACTCCGATCTTCAAGAAAGGATCCAGGGGTGATCCAGGAAATTATAGGCCAGTTAGTCTAACCTCAGTTCCAGGCAAAGTGATGGAAACCATTATTAAAGAAAAAAATTACTAAGCACATAGAAGAACAGGCATTGCTGAAAGAAAATCAACATGGTTTCTGCAAAGGCAAATCATGTCTTACTAACTTGATAGAATTCTTTGAGGGTGTAAATAAACACATAGATAAAGGGGACCCAGTCGATATTGTTTACCTTGACTTTCAAAAGGCTTTTGACAAAGTCCCTCACCAAAGGCTCCTAAATAAGCTCTTCAGCCATGGAATCAGAGGACAGGTCTTGTCCTGGATTGGAACCTGGCTAAACTGTAGGAAACAAAGGGTGGTAATAAAGGACATTTCTCTGGGTGGAAAGAGGTGAGAAGTGGCGTACCCCAAGGTTCAGTTTTGGGTCCGTTACTTTTAATTTATTCATTAATGACCTGGATGTAGGAGTAAATTCTGAGGTAGCAAAGTTTGCAGACGACACTAAATTGTTCAGGGTAGTTAAAAATGAAACTGATTGTAAAGAGCTCCAGAAAGATCTCTCGAAATTGAGTGAATGGGCAACAAAGTGGCAAATGCATTTTAACCTAAACAAGTGTACAGTCATGCACATCGGGGCAAAGAACCCCAACTACACGTATCAACTGATGGGGTCAAAGCTTTCCGAGACAAACCAGGAAAGGGATCTCGGGGTCTTGGTGGACAGCTCAATGAAGATGTCAACCCAGTGCGCAGCAGCAGTGAAAAAAGCAAATTCTATGCTTGGCATGATCAGGAAGGGAATCGAAAATAGGTCGGCAAATGTTGTATTGCCTCTCTACAAATCTATGGTAAGGCCACATTTGGAGTACTGTGTACAATTCTGGTCTCCGCACCTTAAGAAGGATATAACGGAACTGGAAAAGGTACAGAAAAGGGCGACAAAAATGATCCAAGGGATGGAGCGGCTCCCTTACGAAATCAGGTTGCAACGCCTTGGTCTTTTCAGCCTTGAAAGACGGCGTTTAAGAGGTGACTTGATCGAAGTGTATAAAATCATGCATGGGATAGAAAGGGAATAGAGAAAAATATTTTCTCTGTCACAAAACACTAGGACTAGGGGGCACTCCCTGAAGCTCCAAGGTAGGAAAGTTAGGACTAATAAAGGGAAATATTTCTTCACCCAGAGGGTCATTGGGTTATGGAACTCACTTCCAGAGGAGGTTGTGACAGCGGTCAGCCTGGACAGCTTCAAGGCAGGATTAGACAGATTCATGGATACCAAGGGAATCAGTAGCTACTGAAATGGACATCCAAGTGCCACCTCTGTGTTGATGAAGGCAGGCAGGATTTCCCCGGGTACTGGTTGTGGGAGGTCGGGAGCAGGTGAGGGTTCTGCCCTCCTTTCTGCTCGAGATCCCTGTGTACAACTGGTGGGCCACTGTGTGACACAGAATGCTGGACTAGATGGGCTGAGGCCCGATTCAGCATGGCTCTTCTTATGTTCTTATGTTCTTAAATAAATAAATAAATGACAAATAATGCTGATGATAGGGAGGCAGATAGAAGGAACAGCATCGCTGATTCAGTTTTTATTTATGTTCATTTGCTAGAGTAGGAAATGAATGCAAAAGTCAACCATCATCTTCAGTATAGGCTGATAGTTCATTGCAGAATATAAAGTGTGTGTCCTTTACGTTGGCTCCCCTGCATTAGAAATGAATGCTGATGCCATGGCTTTTTCTTTTATTGAACACCCAAAATATAATTTTTAAAGCTCATTAACCTGTAATGTAAGGTTTGAATATTAGAACAGACATAGACAAATACATTCAATCAAGATAATGGAGCTTATGGACCAACGCAAGCATTTTCTGTTGTTTATGAATGTTGTCTAATGCACATTGTGAAATAGGACATAAGGAAAATAAATTTCAAAGAGTCGTAAAAAAAAACCCCAAGCTGTCACAAGCAATTTGAACTAAAAAATCATTTCTTTTCAAGGAAATTGATATGAAAATGTCACACAGAAACCAGGCTCTGGTGTGTGTGTGTGTGTGTGTGTGTGAACAGCTTTGGATTTTCTATTTCTAAGACAGAAGTTGCATGTTTTGCTATAGAGATGGGGATTGTATGGCCCACCAGCTCTTGCAGGATGACAATTTCATAAATCTTATATTCTTAGCTATGATCATGAGGGCAGGCCCGGATTACCCATAAGGCCAACCTAGGCCAAGGCCTAGGGCGGCACCCATGGGAAGGCAGCAGGTCCGGACCCCCCAAAAAAAGTTTTTAAAAGTTCAAAAAAACAATAAAAAAATAAAGTGCAGATGCGTGCAGCCGCCCCCCTTTGCTTGCTCCAAAGGCTCTGCCCCCACCCCGCCCCGCCCCCGGCTCCACTCCCGCCTCCTTGCCGGCATGGTAGCTTTAGGAGGGAGGGAGGAGCCATGGGGAGGCCCCGGGGTGGGGCTTTAGTTCCTGTTCCTCACGCCGGCGGAGCCGGGGGTAGTGCTTTCCTCCTCGCCGGCGAGGGGATGGGGCGGGGCGGAGCCAGGGCGGAGCCAGGGGTGGGGCTTTCCTCCTCCTCGCCGGCGAGGGGGCGGGGCGGGGGCGGCGGCGGCGGCAGATGGCCCTTTTGGCCTAGGGCGGCAAAAGGGCCTGATCCGGGCCTGCATGAGGGTTGATGGGAACTGCATTCTAAGAGGATATGATGGTACACATTTTCTTCAAATATTAGTTCACATACACTATCCATAGCAAGCAACTCTTAAGAATTCCAAAATGTGGCACATATTCATTCAATGAAATAGATATATATATATAGAGAGAGAGAGAATGGCATTTTAAAATATGTTTTGAATAAATGCTGCTTGGATGCTAAATAACTTACAAAGAAGTAATTTTGCACAAAGTGTGTGTGTGTGTGTGTGGTTTGCATGGAGGACTACATGGCTACTAGGCATGGTTAGATTCGGTCGGAATCTTCATAATTAAGAATAAATTCAGAAAGATTTCTTTTTTGAAGCGATTTCGAAGTTTTTAAGGAAACTTTAAAAGTCCCTTTGCCCTTCCGAAGCTTTTTCCGCCATTTCTCTTATGAATCAGTAAGTGAGTTGGAAATGATACAGCTTTTCAAACCAGTGTGGATGGATTCCCTTCAGTTGCCTTTCCCTCCCGGTCAGCCTTGGGCGAGACATGCAGTTTAACCTAGTTTGGGTGTATTCCCTTCCGTTGCCTTTCCCTCCTGGTCAGCCTTGGGTGAGAGATGCATTTTAACCGAGCTTGCATGGATTCCC
This sequence comes from Anolis apletophallus, assembly GCA_030556195.1. Lineage (NCBI taxonomy): Eukaryota > Metazoa > Chordata > Lepidosauria > Squamata > Anolidae > Anolis > Anolis apletophallus. The sequence continues at coordinate 2,427,113 of JARBWK010000007.1, forward strand.
TTCGGTTGCCTTTCCCTCCTGATCAGCTTTGGGTGAGAGATGCAAAGGTGAGTCTTGCAGGCCTTGCGGAAGGAGAGTAGGCCCTGTGTGACGACTTGGCCACTGGTTCTGGAGATTATTAATTAAAATAAATCCTCCCGGTAGTACTGCCACCAACCTAATTATTAACAATCAGGATTTTAAATTAAATAAGATGTGTATATGGTAGTTCTGTTGACCGGGCCACCCAAACACAACCACACTGTGGGGAACTAAAAGATGGAGAGATAGAGACTTTTTAAAGTTAACAATAAAACAGAATTTATTAATTAACAGCTAGCAATGGGGCACAGATCACAACGGTTCTACAGAGAGGCAACAATATCGTATGGTTACTGATGGTAATAATAAGCTAGAGCGTGCGGTTGCAGATAATAAAATGCTAAGCGTGTGGTTACAGATAAATCTTCAAAAATGCTTAGATCTTAACAATACTTTAGTCAGTACTGTGTCTTGACTAAACTATAAGCCTGTCACCCTATTGTCTGAAAATAGGAGTGAACAGCTGGTTCCTAACAAGAGCTTCTAAACACCAGAAATCCCTCTGAGTCTTCCCTGCCTGAGTCAGCCTGCTGCTGACTCTCCAGCCACAGAACCCACCTTTCCCTCTTTACACTGAGGAGACAAGGTGTTTAGTCTGACTCTGCAAAGTCAGCTCTAATGGCTCTAATCTAACTATCAGTGTCACCCCACACCCTGGTTGTGTCACTATAGTATATGACTGGGCAGTTCCTATGGCTGAGGCTTGGAGGATATTGTCACTCCAACCTCAGACCACACCAGCAAGAGCTAGGATCTGTCTCAATCAAAGCTCTGCCCAAGACTGAGAATCTTTCTGCCAAGATCCCTCCTTTAGTCAGCTCTGCTCCTCCCCTCTGGCACTCAGCCAATCACAGGGCACTCCTATCTCTGAGCAGGATTGACTCTAAGGCCACACCCCCTCTCTGGCTATGACCTCCCCCTTCTGGCTGTTAGCTGCAAATCCCTTTGCCAAAATGGATGCCAGCTTTCTTCCAGCAGAAAAGGAAAAACCTCCAAGCAGGCTTTCCACCCACTTAGGACAGGTGAGTCCTTACACCCTGCATGGCCCGGACATCACTTGGAAGGGTGTTCCAGATTGACGGCACTACTACAGAAAAGGCTCTGCACCGGGTCAATGTGAGACAAATTGCTTTGAAGGTCGGCACTTCAAGGAGGTTCAGTTGTTCGGAACGAAGTGACCTCTGGGGTTGATAGTTTAACACAGTTTGCATTGATTCCCTTTATTTCCTTTCCCTCCTGCGATTTCTTCCCTTTTCTCTCCCCCTCCGCTTCTGGAATAACACAACTACTTTCAAAGTACAGACCATCCAATGAAACAGGGAATAACACTTTGAAAACATTAATGAAAGGTTTGGAAGTCTTGGAAGTTTTTTAAAAAAAGTTTTGAACTTTTTTTCCTGTGAAAATCGGAATTGACTTTAGATCCGAACCACCACCGCCCCCTAAATCTGAAACAAGTTTTGAACCATTTTTTAAAAATCAAACAACACTGTTTAGTATACACTGTATACTATACTTACATAACCAACATATTAACAAATACTGTAATTTATCTACAAATTTCAGGCAGAATTATTCTTATTATTGCCTATCTTCAAGTCACATTCCAATTTAAGGTAAAACTATAGTAGGTTTTTTTGGGGATGAGAATGTGTGACACAACGAAGGTCCCACAGTCACAGTCGATTGCTTCATTGTATATTTTCAGGGCAAGCTAATTAAACATTAGTTTTTTAAATGTTTCCCTTCCTATGAGTCATTATTTAAAGAGTAGCACATTGATTTAACAACTAATTTATTGGTAAAAGTATGTTTAGAAAAGTAATACACCAAAATTTTAAAAAACAATCGGTGTGTTGCACCGTAGACCTGAAGGATCCCTCAGTAAACCACTTGAGACCAACCGTGATTAAATGCTTTATTTAGAATAAAGGAAAAGAGTAACGAAGATAGAAATATAGTCCATTGATGCTCCCAAGCAACAGGGTATTGCAAAGCAATAGTCCAAAGGTAAAACAGGATCAAAGGGTAAAAGAGTCTTGATGCCCCAATGGGCTAAATCCAGGGATAAGTTCTTGGCACAAAGACTTGGCAAATAGAGTCCAATGGCTGGAAGGCCCAATGGCCCAGGCAAGGTTCCGTGAAGGCTTGGCTTGAAGCTAAACGTTGGCGAGAGATACCTAGAGCCAACGGAAGCAGCTTAAGTAGGTTTTTCTCCTTGAAGATGCAGACTGCGTCAGAACTTCTTCCCAGGCTCGCTGGGGGAACTGGCCCCACCTGGGCCTCCCTGCTAAGATTGGAATGTCAGCTTATTAGTGAAAACACCTGTACTTTTGGGAGGCACCACGGCTTTGTGGTACCAGGCCTTCTTATCGGTCTGGGAATTAGAAGGGCTGCGGATGCCCTTGAGCGCTTGGTGAACTGGAGGCCTCTGCAGCATCTGGCTTTCAGGGCCTCTCTGAGGCTTTGGATTTAACATGGCGTGAGTCTTGCTGAGGGCTAGGATCAGGCTGGGGTGTGACACGATGAAAATTTCAAGCAATCCTCCAAAAGCAATTATTTCTAGTATATTTTAAAAGTACTACGGTAGTAAACAACCATGTTATTTTGCATAATAGCAGCTGTTATGCTGCATTACTCCAAGCAAGTCGTGTGTTCCACTTGCAGTTACTACATGGTAAAGCATTGCTTCCAAATTGTGATATTTGTGCTAAGACATGTGATCAATAGCAGAGCACTGAATAACCGATAATCCATGGCAGAAAGGAGAACTCCAAAGGTGAGTGCCGTTTCTAGTGACTTTTCCATAGCTCTCAATTCTTCACATAGAATGATTTAGGCATAACCAGTTAATGTTAAACATTAAAATTAAAATGTAATGGAATTACCTGTTTACAAAGGTTTTGGTTTTCCTTTTTGCAAAAGAACCTTTATGTCCTATTTAATCCAAAGAAAATAACGATGCTCTCTACAATACACTATAGCGTAAACTTAGCAAAAGAAATGATATAAAACATTTTGTTCAGCTTGTGCTTTTGCTGAGAACCAGGGACTTTTTATATTAAAAAAATACTTATGAGAAACATTTGACAGTTTAAAAAGGCAAATGTAATTCTCAGGAAATTAATAGACCTGTAATACCCAGAGCATCTGCTGGCACATTTAAAATTAAAAGCAGACTGCAGGGTTTTCTCCCCGTAATGCCTCTATAATTAATATAGGTAAGTTTTGTCTTCCTTAATTATCGCACTATATATCAGCCTTTGGAAATATATGGAAGCAGAAAGAACAGTAATACTATTTCTGTCTTTTATTTTATGATACACATTTGCAATATAGTGTGGTTAGCAGAAAGATGACACTAATTTTAGTTTCCGTTGAAAGCAGTAACAATTTATTCAAAGATGTGTACCATAATGAAAGCCTTAATTACTGTGCATAGAAATTAGAGGATTAAGTAGCTCTGTGTAGAATCAAAGTAGCCTTATGAAAAAAAATCCTTGAGTTGTGCTTCTTTCTATAAAAGTTTATTTAACAATATAGAAGGATGCATTTCCAGGGTAGCAAGGCTTGAGTTCCTCTCTTAAACTGACTCAGTGTACCTTTGTCAAGTTGCCAATGCTTATCCTTTGCCATGGCTCATTCACTTGCACAGCTGGTGCGGAGTTTTGGGCTAGAGTGCCATCAGTACGCTGATGACACTCAGCTCGTTCTCAGGATGGAGGGCAGGCCTGGATCCGTACCCGATAATTTCCAACACTGCCTTGAGGCCGTTACTGGATGGCTGCGAGCCAGTCGGTTGAGGGTGAATCCAGCGAAGACGGAGATCTTGTGGCTGGGTCGTCCGGGCGGTGGGGATGTCCAGCTTCTGACCCTGGATGGTGTGGCGTTATGCCCATTGCCTTCTGTAAAGAGCCTGGGAGTTCACTTGGACTCCCAACTGACCATGGAGACCCAAATCTCCATGGTCAGTAAAACAGCTTTTTTCCATCTGAGACCGGCAAGGCGGCTGGCCCCCTATCTATCTCGGAACGACCTGGCCATGGTGATCCAAGCCACGGTCATCTCGAGACTGGACTACTGCAACACGCTCTACGTTGGTCTTCCTCTGTCGGTGACCCGAAGCTCAAGCTGGTGCAGAACACTGCCGCCCGACTCCTGTCTGGTTCTCCAGCAGGTTGTCACATGACACCTATTTTTCAGGATCTGCACTGGCTTCCAACTGAGCACCGGACCACCTTCAAAGTGTTGGTGCTCACCTTTAAGGCCTTACGCAACCTGGGGCCAATGTACCTGAGGGACCGGCTTTTCCCATATTGCCCTACGAGATCACTGCGGTCAGAAAATACCAACTTGCTGGCCATTCCATCTACGAAGTCAATCAGACTAACTGCAACCCGTAGGAGAGCGTTCTCCGTGATTGCCCCAACGTTGTGGAACGCTCTCCCGGCCGAGACGCGGGCTCTCCAAGACCTCGTGTCATTCAGGCGGTCTTGTAAGACATTCCTTTTCCAGCAGGCTTTCGGCCTATAAGATGTCCTCAGCGCCTGGCCCGCCTGTTATTGCTGCGTTACACTGCATTGTGCTGTGCCCTGTACAGCACACTGTTGTTTTAATCTTAATCCTGAGATTTTATAGTTGTATTGTTTTTAATTTTGTTTTTATTGTATCTCGTTTTACTGTGAGCTGCCCCGAACCTCCCGGGAGTGGCGGCCTAGAAGTCTGAGAAATAAATAAATAAATAAATGTTGAAATGCATCAATCTCACATTCTTTTGTTTGATAGCTAAACACTAAGGCTGCACAAATTTTTCGTTAGGCACCGTAAGTCAAATCAAATTAGTTAAATTCATACTTATGACACGATATCTGACACGTGGGCACGGCCCATGCTAAAAAATTAAGAATCAAAACTTACCCAACACTTTTTTTTGTTTTAATTGTATAAACCTCAGAAGCCTCCGAAAGTTAGTTTCCTTTTCAGTGCAAACAAAGTCAAAAAGGCTGCAATTCCTCCTTAAATTTTGACCTTTAAGGCGCTTTATGGCCAGGGGCCAGCATACCTCAGAGACCGCCTCTCCCCTCTTCGTCGCCAGTGGTCGCCACGACTCCTCCAACTAAACTAATGTTCCAACTAATGTTCCAGGCCCCAGGGACGCACGCCTTGAGAGCACAAGATGCAGGGCCTTCTCCATCCCTGCCCCTGTCTTGTGGAACTTTTTGCCTCCCAATTTGAGGGCCATGCTGTATCCAGCCATTGGATTTTCACCATTGATGCTACTAGTTATTTCGCCATGGTATGTATGCCTTGTGATGTTCTTTAGCTTACTTCTTGAACCTTATAAGCCAGCATTAGCATATCGTAATTTATCTTATTTATTTAGACATGTGTAACCAGCAACGCGCCCAGAAGAAGTGTCCTTGAGACACGAAACGGATATAAACAAACCCTTTGGCGCCTGAGATCTCCGTTTGTCACAGGTTCCTGCTGCTGTGCAGGTCCCTGGTGTCCTCCAGCTCATTTGGAGCATTATTTCCATTTTATTTCTGTTGCTGCTGCTGTTTTTACATCCTTTTGCGGTTTCCCCGGTCCTTTCCGGCAGGCTCGCTGGGTCGGAACACGGAAGGCTCCCTCCTCCGTGTCCCGCGGCTTGGATTTCCCTCGCCACCCCTGCCCTTGAGAATCCTATTACAGACTACGCGTCTCTTGGCTACCTGGAGGATACTTTTCCTCCCTTTCTCTGCGTATCGAGGCTCATTTAGGCCAAGTCACTTATGGACCATTACTTCTGAAGTGGCCAATTCGACTAAAAAAGGACAAGGTTTGCTTTGATTCATGTGGACTCCCACCGTATGTGTTTCCCTTTAAGACGCATATGCCTGTATACTTATCTATACACGATGTTGTTTATCTCACTGTTCTATTTGTATAATGCCACAATAATACATGCATTTTGATACTATATTGATTGTGTTACTGTTGTTACCACTTATGCGAACCTGTACATTTCTTGTGGTTCCTTTTGTTGTTGTGCGGTTTGAGTAAGCCCCCCCCCTTTTTTTCTGTTTGTGTGTATGTTCCAGGCCCCAGGGAAGCACGCCTCGAGAGCACAAGACGCAGGGCCTTCTCCACCTCTGCCCCTTTTTTGTGGAACTCTTTGCCTCCCCACTTGAGGGCCACACGTGACCTGCGACCCTTTGCTCAGGCACTCAAGACCTGGCTTTTTAGCAGAGCTTTCAATGTTTAATGCAGTCTATTCGGTATTTGTTGTAATATTTTTATGCAATCTGTTTTATGTAAACCGCCTGGAGCATTTTAATGGAGGGCGATTATTTATTTATTTATTTATTTTATTACTAGCTGTACCCGGCACGCGTTGCTGTGCCCTTTTTAGGAGATGCGAGAAAGTCCAATCATCCACGGTGTGCCCTCCTCTAAAATGCAGTTGGATGGAGCGTGGGTCATGGGGGCATGGTGTGCCAAGTTGGGTCTTTATTGGTCTTGGTTCTGGGCCACAGTGGTCTGTGGGGAATTATGGGTTTTGAATTACTACAAATCCCATTTTCCATGGTGGTACTTCAAGTCCCATCATGCATGGTCGGGGCTCTGTGTGCCAAGGTAGGTTTCTGTAAATTCAGGCCATACACAATGTCCAATGAGCTGAGGCCTAGTTAGGAACAGCAAGTTAATGAAGCCTTACTGTCAGTTCAGGCCATACACAATGTCCAATGAGCTGAGGCCTAGTCGGAGAATCAAGTTAATGAAGCCTTACTGTCAATTCAGAGCGTAAACAGCTTCCCAGTAAGTGAGGCCTAGTTAGGGAAATCAAGTTAATGAAGTCTTGCTGTCAATTTAGAGCATAAACAGCTTCCCAGTAAGTGAGGCCTAGTTAGGGAAATCAAGTTAATGAAGCCTTACTGTCAATTTTGGGCGTGGTCTGTGATTTTTTGGGGTGTAAATTTTCGTTTTGAAGTCTTTGGGTGTTTGTGTTGGGGATTGGCTCAGGCCTTTTCCTTATTGTTTTGGCAGTTTATAATGGATCGGAATTTTCATGTTGGCTGGCCAGTGCAGCAGTTATGCAAATCCGCCCTTATTGGCAGCCAATCATGTTGTTCAGAATGTAGAGGTTGGGTGAGTCTTTGGCTGCCCCGGAGGATGCTGGTAAATGTAGTTTTATTTTTACTCGTTGTTTTGGGGGCCTTTTAGGTTTTGGGGGGGAAGTTTCTTTGCTACAAACGTACCTTGCTTGAGGCCTATTTCTGTTGGCAAGTATTGAGTTTCTGCGTTGTATGGTTTCTTTGTTTGAGGTATACATCACATGACGTGAACCCATTTATATAATAGATTCAATCTTATAGACCGCTCCTTCTAGCAGGCTCGGGGCGGTTTACACAATACATAAAACAACTACGACGCAATTTAATACTATACTAAAAGCATTATAATACTAAAAACATAATACATAAAAGCATAAGAACCTACAACTACACAGGGAGCAAGCAATTGCAGAACCTCTGCAATTTTACTTCTAAGAGTAACAACAATGTTTAAGGACCAATGAGATTAAAAGCTTGTCTAAACAGGACTGTTTTACAAGCTCTTCTGAACAGAGCCAGTTCTTTGATGGTGCGGACTTCAACCGGCATGGAGTTCCATAGTACTGGTGCTGCCACGAAGAAGGCTCTGGATCTTGTAGTGGACAGTCTGCAAGAATGGATCGAAGGGACTAGCAGGAGGTTCTGCTCTTCTGAACGCAGTGATCTCAAGGGACTATATGGGGTGAGGCAGTCCCTCAGGTACGCCGGCCCTAGACCATCAAAGGCCTTAAAGGTCAATACCAGCACCTTGAAGACAGTTCGGTACTCTATTGGTAGCCAGTGTAGTTGCTGCAGAATAAGGGTAATATGCTCTCGTACTGATGCTCCCACCAGTAGTCAAGCATTCTGCACCAGCTTGAGTTTCCGGACTGCCGACAAGGGAAGGCCAATGTAGAGGGCGTTACAGTAATCCAGTCTCGAGATGACCGTCGCCTGGATCACCGTAGCCAGGTCGTCTCTGGACAAGTAGTGGGCCAGCCACCTAGCCTTTTAACAAGTGAGAAACAAGTGAGAAACCGAGAAACTGAAACTGAAATTAATGACCTCTCATTTAGAGAGGAATGCAGCAGGGAGAAAGCAAAGTTTGGTGGAAAAGAGACTGTGAAAGCATCAAATTCTGGGAAAATTTTGGAAGGCAAGGAACTCTATAGCAGAAAATTTGAAAGGTCCTGCCCTAAACTACATTTCCCAACTACAAAACCCAAGGTCAATGCCCACCAAACTCTTATAGCATTTTCTCTTGGTTATGGGAGTTCTGTGTGGGAAGTTTGTGTCTTCCTGCCATTCCTGCCAGGATATCTATGTTGAGTTCATCGAAACAGACCCAGGTTTCACACGGAGTGTATAAATACATTTTAAAACATATGCTGAGTTGTAGTTCACCTATATCCAGAGAGCACTGTGGACTGAAACAATGTTGGATCAGGACCAAATTTGGCATGAATATGCCCAAATATGAACGCAGATGGAGTTCAGGGGAAATAGACCTTGACATTTGGGAGTTGTAGTTGCTGGGATTTATAGTTCCCCTACATTCAAAGAGCATTCTGAACTCCACCAATGATAGAACTGGGCCAAACTTCCCACACAGAACCCCCAGGAGGCAAGAGGAGGTCTCTCCAATGCATGGAGAGGGAGAGACCAAGTAGACAACGGGTGGGGAGGGGGGTGGTTGTAATTTTGTGCCTTTATCGAGGTAGGTTTCTTAGGGTTTTTATACTTCAACACACTAGACTCCCCCCCCCCCCTCCTGGAGGTTCCAATTTCCCACGGCACACCTGACGATCGCTCACGGCACACGAATGTGCCCCGGCACACTGGTTGGGAAACACTGATCTAGCTGTTGTAGTTTCCTTTTTTTAAAAACGGAGTACTACAACCACCTATCGTGCATTTTTATAAAAAGGCCACAGCACATACACTTGCTTGGCTATTTATTTTTGAATATATGTTGTAGTCCCACAATGAAGTATAAAATAGCCCACCTCCTGATACTTTAGATCACACGTCTTCCCTATGGACAGGAATACAAATCTTCTCTATTGTAGCTCATGTTTTGTACCTCATGTTTATGGCCATATTGGGGGGAAATCTAACTTTCATAGCTCACGGTTAGCCTGCTAAAATGAGAAATCATCTACTCCCAAGGCACTACTTGGTGATGTTAAGAATTTGGGAACCACTACGAACAGTGTGACATTTTGGCCATTGAAATTGCCTCTCTTAAAGGAAATAACAACATCCTCCTTACCCTTTCCTGCTGAGACAGTTTAACAGGATCTCTTTCCATCCGATTTCTTTTTTCTCTGTTCCTGCCTTTTAAGATGTTTACTGTTTTCTGACTTTACAAAAGTCTGGTTCCATCTCTAGTAATTTTTTTTGGAAGGAAAGCACTTGTTTTCTGCATTTGATATTTTACCTTTATGCTTTTCTATGATGTACATAATTTGTCCTGTATGGGGCTGAGTTGAATTTGTCCAACAATAATTTCTCATGTCAAAATCCGCATTTGAGCTAGGAACATGGCAATGTTGAAACTCTTCCTCTGTTTGTTGTTGAAGGTTTTCATTGCCAGAATCACTGAGTTGTTGTAAGTTTTTTGGGCTGTATGGCCATATTTATTTATTTATTTATTATTTCGATTTGTATACCGTCCTTTCCAGATGGCTCAGGGCGGTTTACAGTGTATCGAACTACTAACAGGCATAAAACATAACAATTTAAAGCAGTACCAAATTGTCAGCGGCGCCTTGTCCAATGCGGGATAGCGCAATGGACAAAGACGCGGCTGCCATCTTGGAAGAGGATCGAGCGGCCGCCATTTTGGTTCTCCTTGTTCCATGTTGTTTCGGTTGTTCCCTGTTGTTCCTGAGCTGTTGGAGTTCCCGCCGAAAAAGGACAAGAGGGGTGGGGCTCCGGGGCTATCTGTTCAAGGATTGGCTCTTCGCCAGAGGGGGGAGGGGCTCGGGGAGTTTTGAGCAGGGATCTTGGAGGGAAGGCTTCAGTACGGTTTTTACTGCCTTGGATTAAGGACTCATAAAGCATTTCCTCAATACCTGAGTG
>JARBWK010000007.1:2437453-2557070 GCA_030556195.1 Anolis apletophallus
TTGTGGAACTCCTTGCCTCCCCACTTGAGGGCCATGCATGACGGCGACCCTTCGCTCAGGCACTCAAGACCTGGCTTTTTAGCAGAGCTTTTAAAGTTTAATGCAGTCTATTCGGTATTTGTTGTAATGTTTTTATCCAGTTTGTTTTCTGTAAATCGCCTGGAGCATTTTGATGGAGGGCAATTAATAAGTGAGAAACTGAGAAACTGAAACTAATGACCTCTCACTATTCAGAGAGGGATGCAGCAGGGACAGGGGCGGTCTCAGCTCTCCTGGGGGTAGGCTTAACCGGCTTTCTGCACCCCCATGGCTGCTGGACGCGTAGCTCAAGGCGACGCCACCATCGCATGCGCAGGCGTGCATGACGCACGCCTGCGCATGCGCTGTGATGTCATACGAGCTGCGCGGGCGACGTCACGCATACCTGCGCATGCGCAGTGACGCCTGGCGCGGCTGCACACTGCCTGCGCCGCCTGCGGCGCTGCCTGATGATCACCGGCTATGCTGGCCGGGCGGGGAGCACTGGCTCCCTGGGAGGAGGCGGAGGGGCGCCAGCGTGGCGGCGCCTCAGGCGGCGACGCCTCCCAGGACCTGTCGTCTACGCGCCGCTACATGGCGGAATGCCAAAGGCCGGCACTGAGCAGGGAGAAAGCAGAGTTTGGTGGAAAAGAGACTGAGAAAGCATCAAATTCTAGGAATATTTTGGAAGGCAAGAAACTCTATAGCAGAAAATTTGAAAGGCCCTGCCCTAAACTACATTTCCCAGAATTCCGCTCAGCATCAAAATACCCCAATCAAGATAAGGAAGAGATTTGTCCCTCTTAGCAACAGCTAGAGTTCCAATAAATTGTTGAATTTGCTAAGAGAAGGACTGACAGATACTTCTAGTAAGTAAATCTTTGTACTCGTCTGGAAAGAAATCCCTAAATGGGAGTTCTATGAGAGACAATCAATGAGATAGTTGTTGTGGCTTTAAAAAAACAACAACACACACACACACATTTTTGTCAAAACGTTTTGAAAAATCCCAAAAATGAATAGATGTATCAATATTTCTAAAAGTTGGGGGAGGGGGGATGATCATCTGTTATCTAGCTGTTGTAGTTTCCTTTTTTAAAAAACTGTAGTTTCCTTTAAATAAAACCTCAGAGCCCTTTCTCATAACTAACGGAGTGAAGCAAGGTTGTGTTCTTGCACCAACCCTATTTACAATCTCCTTCAGCATGATGCTCCAAAGGGCTACGGCAGACCTCGAAGAAGAAGAAGACGGCATATATATACGCTATCATACTGATGGCAGCTTGTTCAACTTAAGCCGCCTGAGGGCTCGCATTAAGACTCTAAACTATCTAGTCCGTGAGCTGCTTTTTGCTGACGATGCTGCCCCTGTCGCCCATTCAGAAGCAGCCCTGCAGCGGCTAACATCCGGCTTTGCAACAGCTGCAGAACTGTTTGGGCTGGAAGTCAGCCTGAAGAAAACGGAAGTCCTCTACCAGCCTGCACCACAGGAAGAACACCATCATCCCCACGTCAGCATAGGCAAATCTGTGCTTAAGTCCGTTCAGCAGTTCACCTCCCTGGGAAGCATCATCTCTTCAGACGCCAAGATTGACAAAGAGATAGACCACAGATTAGCAAAGGCATAGAGTGCATTTGGAAGGCTTCACAAAAGAGTCTAGAGCAACAAGCACCTGAGGCAAAGCACCAAAATCAATGTGTACAGAGCTATCATACTGTCTAGTCTATGGGTCTGAAACATGGGTCCCCTATCGCCAACACCTAAGACTCCTCGAACGCTTTCATCAGCACTGTCTTCGCACAATCCTAAATATACACTGGACCGACAATGAGACTAATGTTGCTGTCCTTGAGCAAGCAGGGGTCACCAGCATTGAGGCCATGCTATTGAGAACACAGCTGCGCTGGGCAGGGCACATAGTCTCTAGGATGGAGGACCACCGCCTCCCACAGATACTACTCTATGGTGAACTCGCCACAGGTCAGTGCAAGAGAGGTGCCCCCAAAAAGAGATATAAGGACTCCCTGAAACAACATCTCAGGCTCGGCCAGATTGATCACCAACAATGGTCCACCCTGGCCTCACCTCGGGAGGCATGGAGACAGGGGCGGTCTCAGCTCTCCTGGGGGGGGTAGGCGAGCCTTATTTCTGCGCCCCCCATGGCTGCTGGAAGCGGCAGCAGCGGGCGACGTCACCGCGCCTGCGCAGGCGTGCATGACGCACGCCGGCGCCTGCGCGGCGACGTCACACGCAGCGGCACGGCGAAGTCACCCACCCCACCGCATGCGTGGTGACATCACCCGCAGTTGCGCGAGTGCGCCACGCACAACCTGCGCATGCGCAGTGGCGGCCGGCGCGGCTGCATCACCGGCTGCGCCGCCTGTGCCGCCGGCTGCATCGCCCGGCTGCGCCGCCCGGCTGCGCGCCGGTGGGGAGCACTGGCTCCCAGGCAGGAGGCGCGGCGGAGGGGCGGCCAGCGTGGTGGCGCCCCTCGCAGGCGCGGCGACGCCCCTCCCAGGACCCGTCGCCCTACGCGGCCACTTACATGGCGGAATGCCAAAGGCCGGCACTGCATGGAGACGCACTATCCACAATGCTGTGGCCTCTTTTGAGAAGACACGCCGAATGGGTCTCGAAGAGAAACGACAACGCAGAAAGAACCGCAAATTGGAAACGATATCACCCAAGGAGAGTTTCTGCTGTGCTTTCTGCAACTGAACTTGCCTATCTCAGATTGGCCTTTTTAGTCATCAACGCGCTTGTAAAAAGCGTGGGATGAGTCCTTCCTAAGAATCTTCATTCGCGAAGTAATGCCAAGAGAGAGAGAGAGTACTTTCCTTTTTTAAAAAACTGAGTCCTACAACCACCTATCATGCATTTTTAGAAAAAGACCACAGCAAATACACTTGCTTTGCTACTTATTTTTGAATATATGTTGTAGTGGAATTTTAAATCCCGCTGAGTGTCTCCCTCTGCTGTCCCACAATGAAGTATAAAATACCCCACCCCCTGATACTTTAGATCACACGTCTTCCCTATGGACAGGAATACAAATCTTCTCTATTATAGCTCATGTTTTGTACTTCATGTTTATGGCCATATTGGGGGGAAATCTAACTTTCATAGCTCACGGTTAGCCTGCTAAAATGAGAAATCATCTACTCCCAAGGCACTACTTGGTGATGTTAAGAATTTGGGAACCACTACGAACAGTGTGGCATTTTGCCCATTGAAATTGCCTCTCTTAAAGGAAATAACAACATCCTCCTTGCCCTTTCCTGCTGAGACAGTTTAACAGGATCTCTTTCCATCCGATTTCTTTTTTCTCTGTTCCTGCCTTTTAAGATGTTTACAGTTTTCTGACTTTACAAAGGTCTGGTTCCATCTCTAGTAAAAAAAAAATGGAAGGAAAGCACTTGTTTTCTGCATTTGATATTTTATTTATTTATTTATTTATTTTTATTTATTTATTTATTCGGCTTTTATGCCGCCACTCCCTAATAGGCTCGGGGCGGCTTACAGCCAGGAGCAAAACAATATACAATAGACATATACACTCTAAAATGCAATATAAAAACCAAGATAAAATACACGATAAAACAGCATTAAAAACACAGTTAAAATAGTTAAGACGGTCTGGCAACGTTGGCATAACTTGGGGGTCCCGCTATTTGGCCTATACCTGGAAAGCCAGCCGGAAAAGGTGAGTCTTACAAGCCCATAACACAATGCAGTGCAGTTACTATCTATCGTTACTCACATATAACACATAGAGGGAATTCAAATAATACACTTGTATTTAGCTTCCAAATAAGCACTGTATTCTAAGTATCTTCAACACAAAACTCTATATACACATATAATGTAGCGCACAAACACAGTGAAAATAACACAGTCACTCACGATACTCTCTGTCACCCTTCACAGAGTAAATACACTCAATGTATAGTTCAGTTCCTTTATGGTGTCCTTCTGTGGTGTATCTTCAGACCCAATGGTCAAATAAATTTGTATTCCGCGGCCCGTTGGCCAAATAAATCCAAAAACAAAGCGAAGTAAATCCTGGGTGGCCCAGGGTATGGCGTGAGTTCCAATGCGCAATTCCACTCCGTTTGTGGTAGTCGCTGGGCAGTCCACCTATGGGTTAATCCTTCTTCGGCTACCGACCCGTTTCGATATTCTCTTTGTCAGGGTGGCCCCAAATACAGAGATGCACAAGACTATATGTCTGAAATATAAACATTCATAATAGTATCCCAAATACACAAAAGAAGATAGTAACATAGGGAAGGAGTATAATCTCGTTTGCTTACCAATATAAATCATATATGTTGCTTAATAGCAAGGCTGATATCTCAGCTATTCCATGTATCGCCCAAATGGCGTAGACCGCAATCTGGTGACTGCTGAGGCTGAAAAGCTGCTTAAGTGCCTCTCAGTGGTGCAAACTAATTAACATACAATACAGTTAGATTACCAGAGTTCCTTAAAGCAGCAGGTCTGTAATGCTTAAATTTTCGTTGAGGCCTACTGGCTGCTCGCATTTAATGCGGATTATCCAGGTACGTTCACATTTAAGTAAAGTGGTTTGACTATCTGCGTGTTGTGTTGAAGATACTTAGAATACAGTGCTTATTTGGAAGCTAAATACAAGTGTATTATTTGAATTCCTTCTATGTGTTATATGTGAGTCTTACAAGCCCGCCTAAACGGGAGTAGGTCATGGATAGCCCGTGTAGCTGGCGGTAGGGCATTCCACAATGTCGGCGCTATGACCGAGAAGGCCCTTCGACGGGTGGCGGTTCTTTTGGCCACTTTAGCGGAGGGAACAGCTAAAAGATTAGAGTCCTCCGAACGAAGTGATCTGGAAGGGTAATATGGGGTGAGACGGTCCCTCAGATACGCTGGCCCCAGGCCGTGTAAGGCCTTAAAGGTAAGAACCAACACTTTGAAGGCAATCCGGTGCTCAATAGGCAGCCAGTGCAGATCCTGCAAAATGGGTGTTATATGGCATCCTGCTGGGGAGCCAGACAGGAGCCGGGCGGCAGTGTTCTGCACCAGCCTGAGCTTCCGGGTTACCGACAGAGGAAGGCCAACGTAAAGAGTGTTACAGTAATCAGATGACCGTGGCTTGGATTACCGTGGCCAGGTCAGACCGGGACAGGTAGGGGGCCAGCCTCCTCGCCTGTCGGAGATGGAAGAAGGCGATCTTACTGACCACAGAGACCTGGGTCTCCATGGTCAGCTGGGAGTCCAAGTGGACCCCCAAGCTCTTCACGGAAGACGATGGGCATAACGCCGCACCGTCCAGGGTCGGAAGCTGGACATCCCCACCGCCCGGACGACTTGGCCACAAGATCTCCGTCTTCGCCAGATTCACCCTCAACCTACTGGCTCGCAGCCATCCAGTAACGGCTTCGAGGTAGCGCTGGAAATTATCGGGGACGGGGCCGGACCTGTCCTCCACCCTCAGGATGAGCTGAGTGTCGTCAGCGTACTGGTGACACTCAAGCCCATAACTCCGCACCAGCTGTGCAAGCGGCTGCATTTTACCTTTATGCTTTCCTATGATATTATTATTTATTATTTATTATTATTTACTTCATTTCTGTTCCACCCTTCTCACCCCTCAGGGTGTATTGCAATGTACACATTACATGTAGACACACAAACACACAAGACAGACAGAGGCAATTTAACATCTGGCCACCAGGGGGAGCTGTCGCACTCCTTCATTCCTCAGTGTGTTTCCTGGAGATCTTTTTTAAGGCCTCATAAATCAGTTAAATTTAGCCTCCCCCACTTCCAAGACAGACAGAGGCAATTTAACATCTGGCCACCAGGGGGAGCTGTCGCACTCCTTCATTCCTCAGTGTGTTTCCTGGAGATCTTTTTAAGGCCTCATAAATCAGTTAAATTTAGCCTTCCCCACTAAGTGGTACCTTAATTCCCTACTTGACATATGCAACTGTCTTTCGGGTTGCAAAAGTCGACAACAGGCCACACAATAGGTCGAGAGGCCACCTCGACTTGGCCAGGCCTCAAACTCATGACCTTCTGGTCAGTAGAGATCTTATGCAGCTGACACCCAGCCAGCTGTGCCACATTCCCGGTATACATAGACATTTGTCCTGTATGGGGCTACGTTGAATTTGTCCAACAATAATTTCTTATGTCAAAATCCGCATTTGAGCTAGGAACATGGCAACGTTGAAACTCTTCCTCTGTTTGTTGTTGAAGGCTTTCATTGCCAGAATCACCGAGTTGTTGTAATTTTTTTGGGCTGTATGGCCATGTTCCAAAAGCCTTCTCTCTTGACGTTTCACCGGCATCTATTTTTATTTATTTATTTATTTATTTATTTATTTATTTATTTATTCAAGACATTGATATGCCACGCTTCGGACCCTGAAGGGGGCTCAGAGAGGCTCACAAGTGACCTCACATCCTGGGAGGGTGCCTGCCATAGATGCAGATGAAAGGTCAGGAGCGAATGCTTCAGGAACATGGCTAGACAGCCTGAAAATCTTCCTCAGTTGTTGATTTGTCATCTTGATACAAACCATTGCTTTCAGATAATAGTGAAGGAAACCTCGTCGTGTCTAGAGTTTCTGTTTGCTGTTTTGCTTTTGTCAAAGTTTTTAAAATGCAGTACTTTTGTGCAGTTAACTACAGAACATTTGGATTTCAGCCAACGTTACTTCAGATATTTCCAGGTTATTAATCCATTTGTATCTGTCACCAATTATGTTGCTGAATTTCAGCAGAGCTTGGTAGCAATAACTCCTACAATTTCCTTTGAAAACAGATTTTTCCTGATTTGAAGCAGGCTCAAATAAGTACTCTCACTATGAGATGTATGGGGTAATTCACATACATCCACTGCTGATGCCTTGAGAGGACATCATGTATTTATTTATTTATTTATTTATTTATTTATTTATTTATTTATTTATTTATTTATTTACAGTACTGCTACCCCGCCCTTCTCACCCCCCGGAGGGGGACTCAGGGTGGCTAACAATGCAACAAATTAGATGCCTAAATTACAATATAAAACCATAAAATACAACATTCCAACATTTAAACAACATTCCAATACTAAATTACATTAAAAACATTAAAAACAATGGTCCGTCCACACATCGAGTTAATTAACTAGAAGCCATATTCCATCTATCAGCTTACCAATATTATTCCGATCCACATACTACATTCCGCTACTGTGCAAAGGCCTGGTCCCATAACCAGAATTTCACTTTTTTCCTAAATCCTAGGAGGGATGGGGTCGATCGTATTTTGCTAGGTAGCGCATTCCACAACGGGGAGTCACAGCCAAGAAGGTCCTGTCTCTCGTCCCCACCAGCTGAATTGGAGATGCTGGCGGGAGGAAGGGCAGGGCCTCCCCAGATAATCTTAACATGTGAGGTGGGATGTAGAGGGAGATGCGTTCGGACAAGTAGGCTGGGCCAGAACCGTATAGAGCTTTATAGGTCAAAACCAGCACTTTGAATTGAGCCCAGAAGTGGACAGGCAACCAGTGAAGCTGACACAACAGGGGGGTGGTATGCTCCTTGTATGTAGCTCCTGTTAGAAACCTGGCTGCTGCTTGTTGGACTAATTGGAGTGACGTCAGCAGGACTAGTTGGACTAGTTGGACTAATTGGAATGACGTCAGCAGGACGTCATTCTATCACCTCCGACTGGCTGGGCGACTGGCGCCCTACCTGTCCAGGAACGACCTGGCCACGGTAATCCAAGCGACGGTCATCTCGAGATTAGACTACTGTAATGCCCTCTATGTTGGCCTTCCCTTGTCGACAATCCGGAAACTCAAGCTAGTGCAGAATGCCGCTGCTCGCCTGCTGGCAGGATCGCCAGTGAGGGAGCACATTACACCCACCCTCCGGCAACTGCACTGGCTTCCCATCGAGTACCGAATTGCCTTCAAGGTGCTGGTTCTGACCTTTAAGGCCTTGCACGGCCTAGGGCCTGCGTACCTGAGGGACCGCCTTACCCCGTATTCTCCCCCGAGATCACTGCGCTCAGATGAACAGAATCTGTTGTTAGTACCATCAGTCCGCTCCTGCCACCTATCGACGACCAGACAAAGGACCTTTTCCGTAGCGGCACCGGTGCTTTGGAATGCCCTCCTGGACAGTACTCGAGCTATCTCGGAACTGGCCCCCTTCCGGAGGGCTTGCAAGACGGCCCTTTTTGGCTTAGCTTTTAACTAGGCACACCGGACCAAGAACCATGACGTATGTCCTCTCATCCCTGTATGATGATGTAAATGTGTTTTAATGTGTTTTTATGTTTTTATGTTTTATTGTAAGGCTGCATGTCGACATGTCGTGACATGCTGCCCGTATATCTCACTGTTATCCGCCCCGAGCCTGCTGGGAGGAGCGGAATACAAAAATGAACAATAAATAAATAAATAAATAAAATAAATTACAGTTTCCAAACTGTCCTCAAAGGCAGCCCCACGTAGAGTGCGTTGCAGTAATCTAATCGTGATGTGACCAGAGCGTGGACGAACGTAGCCTGATCAGACTTCCCAAGGTACGGGCGCAGCTGGCACATGAGTCTTAACTGTGCAAAAACCCTCCTGGACACCGCTGAGACCTGGGGTTCCAGGCTCAGCGATGAGTCCAGGATCACTCCCAAGCTGCGAACCTGCATCTTCAGGGGGAGTGTAACCCCAACCAACACAGGCTGTAACCCTATGCCCTGTTCGGCCTTTCGACTGACCAGGAGGACCTCTGTCTTGTCTGGATTAAGTTTCAATTTGCTAGCCCTCATCCAGTCCGACACAGCAGCCAAGCACCAGTTCAAAGTCTGAACAGCCTTCTTAGTGACAGATGGGAAGGAGTGACAGATCTGGACGTCATCTGCGTACAGATAACACCTTACTCCGAAACTCCGGATGATCTCCCCCAGTGGCTTCATGTTGATGTTAAATAACATCGGGGACAATACTGAACCCTGCGGGACTCCACAAGATAACAGTTGTAAGATGAGTGCAGCATGTCTCAATATGTGGAAATGTATTGTCCATCTTTTTAAATGCCTAGGTCATATGGTTAGAATAGGAAAAATAAAATTTTCACAGAGACATCAAGAAAACACCATGTTTACTTTTGTTTTTGCTGAACCTTGAAAGTATTATGCAATATTTGGTGAGGTCATGGAAGAAAGCCTTCTTTTTTTTATAAAGAATTTTATTGGTTTAAAAAACAAAACATTACATCGTTGAGTTGACAATACATTGACTTGAATAACAGTAGGAGATGTAGGGTATGGGGGAGGGAAGGGGGTGGGGAAAGGGTTGGGTGGGTAATCACGTTAGGTTGTACATAAACATTTAAAACAAACGTATTGGTTAACTTCACCCATCGGTATAACAACGTATAAGTTTAGGAGTCTTGCTGCACTGCTTTATAATCATTATATCCTTAAACCCTTTAAGTTGTGATGGAAACCATTAATAAAGAAAATATTACTAGGCACATAGAAGAACAGGCATTGCTGAAAGAAAATCAACATGGTTTCTGCAAAGGCAAATCATGTCTTACTAACTTGTTAGAATTCTTTGAGGGTGTAAATAAACACATAGATAAAGGGGACCAGTCGATATTGTTTACCTTGACTTTCAAAAGGCTTTTGACAAAGTCCCTCACCAAAGGCTCCTGAATAAGCTCTTCAGCCATGGAATCAGGGGACAGGTCTTGTCCTGGATTGGAACCTGGCTAAACTGGAGGAAACAAAGGGTGGCAATAAACGGACACTTCTCTGGGTGGAAAGAGGTGAGAAGTGGCGTACCCCAGGGTTCAGTTTTGGGTCCGTTACTTTTTAATTTATTCATTAATGATCTGGATGTAGGAGTGAATTCTGAGGTAGCAAAGTTTGCAGACGACACTAAACTGTTCAGGGTAGTTAAAAATGAAACTGACTGTAAAGAGCTCCAGAAAGATCTCTCGAAATTGAGTGAATGGGCAACAAAGTGGCAAATGCATTTTAACCTAAACACGTGTAAAGTCATGCACATCGGGGCAAAGAACCCCAACTACACCTACAAATTGATGGGGTCAAAGCTTTCCGAGACAAACCAGGAAAGGGATCTTGGGGTTTTGGTGGACAGCTCAATGAAGATGTCAACCCAGTGCGCAGCAGCAGTGAAAAAGCAAATTCTATGCTTGGCATGATCAGGAAGGGAATCGAAAATAGGTCGGCAAATGTTGTATTACCTCTCTACAAATCTATGGTGAGGCCACATCTGGAGTACTGTGTACAATTCTGGTCTCCGCACCTTAAGAAGGATATAACGGAACTGGAGAAGGTACAAAGAAGGGCAACAAGAATGATCCAAGGGATGGAGCGGCTCCCTTATGAAACCAGGTTGCAACGCCTTGGTCTTTTCAGCCTTGAAAGACGGCGTTTAAGAGGTGACTTGATCGAAGTGTATAAAATCATGCATGGGATAGAAAAGGTGAATAAAGAAAAATATTTTCTTTGTCACAAAACACTAGGACTAGGGGCACTCCCTAAAGCTCCAAGGTAGGAAAGTTAGGACTAATAAGGGGAAATATTTCTTCACCCAGAGGGTCATTGGGTTATGGAACTCACTTCCAGAAGCCTTCTTGATGGCAGTTCCCAGGCTGTGGAATTTTCTCCTGACGAAGGTCCAGTTGGCCCAGTTTTGATTCTCCATCTGCTAGCAGGCAAACATATAACGTTAACTGGGACTTTGGCTGTTAGTTAACTGTGACAAAAATATACTCTCAATGGAGTGTGCTGCATTTGTCCTTTGTTTTGGAGGGTTTTTTTGCCCTTTGTTTTGGAGGTGCTTTAAACTGTTTGAAATGAGGGGTTTTAATAGGATTATTCATTCAGTTGTTTTATTCACTTATTATTATTATTATTATTTTATCGTGGGATATATTGGGATCAACTACAGTGCATTAAAGAGTGTATCTTGGACTTTCTTTCATATGGTGTAACCTCCTAAATCCGTGCTTCAGTACACGTTGGTTGCATGTGTTTTGTAGCTACGGAAGTTTCAAGTTTATTTTATTTATTTATTATTTCGATTTCTATACCGCTCCATTCCCGTAGGCTCGGGGCGGTTTACACAATATAAAAACAACACAACAGCATAAAATAGAAAAAAATACTACTCAGCATTACAAGTGGATTAGATTGAGCCAGAGATGTTACAATACTTCAGACAAGTGAAAATGCTTGGCGTCAAACTACATTAAATGTTCAGTGTAGATGGGTCTATGTTATTTGTAGTTAAATAAAACTCACAAAACGCAAGTGTTACTATTATGGATGAAGTGATGCCATGTGGTACAAAATTTAAAATAATAACAGGAGTAGTAAAACGTATATGAATAATGTCCACTTTGAATCTACCTTGAAGCAGAGCCAAAGATAGGTATTAATGCTCCTTTAAGAGGTTGGGATTAATGGCATGACCCACAGTGGCACCATAGCTTCAGTTCTCCCCCCAAATACAAGCTTTGCGTAAAGGCACATTTGTTCCAAACAAGTAAAAATTCAAAATACTTATATTTGAAGATACTGAGTTGTACCTCAAGCCTTTGCTGTATAAAAGTATGTCATAAAAGCAGGGACGGCCGTGAACTACGCGGCCGCGTAGGGTGCTATCTTGGATGGGGGCGCCACCGCGCCCGCGCCGCCCGCGCCGCCGTGTCGGTTTTAGCACCTGCAGCAGCTTCTGGGCATGCGCGGAGATTTTTGCACATGCCCAGTGGCTCCGGAGCTCAATTTGAGCTTTGGAGCCACTGCACATGCGTGAAAACCTTCGCGCATGCCCAAAAGCTGCTGCAGGCGCTAAAACTGACACGGCGGCACGGGCGGCCACTGCGCATGCGCGAAAACCTTCGCGCATGCCCAGAAACTGCTGCAGGCACTGAAGCCGACGGCTTAACAGGCTTCAGCACCTGCAGCAGCTTCTGGGCATGCATAGAGATTTTCGTGCATGCACAGTGGCTCCGGAGCGCAACTTGAGCTCCGGAGCCACTGCGCATGTGCAAAAACCTCCGCATATGCCCAGAAGCTGAGCCGAGCGGCAAGGAGGAGGGAGCGGAGGAGGAGGTAGAAGCAGCAGCACCGCATGGCGGCGCCGCCTCCTCCTCCTCCCTGACTGGCCCCCTTCCTCTCCGCCTCCTTGTGGCCTGAGCCAAGTGGCAGCTCCTCCGAGAGAGAGAGAGAGAGAGAGAGAGAGAGAAAGAAAGGGAGAGGAAGGAAGGAAGAGGAAGGAAAGAAGAGGTAGGGTAGGGGAAAGGTTTGTTTTACATGGGGGGGCGCCAAAATAATGTTTGGGGCGGGCGCCAAAATAATGTTTGCTTACCATTTAAAATGACCTTAGACTGCCCCTGCATGAAATCATAGAATTATAGTTTGAAGAGACTTCATGGGCCATCCAGTCCAACCCCCTGCCAAGAAGCAGGAAAATTGCGTTCAAATCACAGCCAACAGATTTATTTGCTATGCTTCTATATGATGGCCATCCAACCTCTCTTTAAAAACCTCCAAAGAAGGAGCCTCCACCACACTCTGGGGCAGAGAGTTCCACTGTTGAACAGCTCTCACATTTAGGAAGTTCTTCCTCATGTTCTGGTGGAATCTCCTTTCCTGTAATCTGAAGCCATTGTTCCGCATCCTAGTCTCCAGGGCAGCAGAAAACAAGCTTGCTCCCTCCTCCCTATGATTTCCCCTCACATATTTATACATGGCTATCATGTCTCCTCTTAGACTTCTCTTCTGCGGGCTAAACATGTCCAGCTCTTTAATCCGGTCATCACAGGGCTTGTTCTCCAGACCCTTGATCCTTTTAGTTGCCCTTCCCTGGGCACATTCCAGCTCAGGAAAATGTTGGCTGATTTCTGTTGGAGGATAATTAACATTGATTTAATCTCCGATAAACATTATCTCATTTTATACCAAGCCTGCATATTAGCAGAACATTGAAAACAAATTAATACATTAGAAAAGTCTTAAATTAGGAGAGGTGCTCACAAAGAACCTTTTAGTGGGCCATTATGTTTTGGTCATATTTTGAAGTCAAATGGAGCCTATGAACATCCATTAAAAAATAAAATGAAGCCCCTTATACAGTACAGATGGCCAAACACTAATTACAGATAAAGCCTCCATCCTGAACGGATGGGCTGAACATTTTCAGAGTCTCTTCGATGCCAACGGAGTAGTCCAAGGTTCAGCTATCCAACACATGATCCAACAACTAATGAAAAATGTACTGGACACAGCTCCCACTCTGGAAGAGACCCTTGAGGCCACACAGCAGGTGAAAAATGGCAAGGCAGCCGAGGTCGATGGAATCCCACCTGAAGCTTAGAAACCGGGAGGTCATGTACTCCATGCTAAATTCCACGAGCTCCTAGTGAGTTGCTGGGAAAAAGGTGAACTGCCATCAGATCTCTGAGATGCAGTTATCATCACCCTGTATAAGAAAAAAAGGGAACAAATTCCGATTGCTCGAACTATCGAGGTATAACACTGCTCTCCATTGCTGGAAAAATCCTTGCAAGGAGACTCCTGAACAGATTAGTTCCGGCTATTGCAGAAGAACTTCTCCCGGAAAGCCAATGCGGCTTCAGAGCTCATAGGAGCACCACAGATATGGTTTTTGCCCTTAGACAACTGCAAGAGAAATGTAGAGAGCAGAACAAAGGACTCTATGTAACATTTGTCGACCTCACCAAAGCTTCCGACACTGTGAGCAGAAAAGGTCTGTGGCATTGTGGAGGCCATAATTTATACTCCTCAAAAACACCAAGAGTGTATACAATTTTGAAATAATTGCCTTGTGTCCTTATATTGAAAGAACGGCAAGATAAAAATAAAAAGGAAGATTTTTTGAATAATACAAACTTTTGGTGTAGTAAAGATTTTCCATATTCACACAAAAAAACCAAAATGTCAGGAAATTGCAACTGTTAAATGCCATTTCTTAAACAGCTGAAGTGCGTAGGCAATGTGGAAATGATATGTGTTGAAGTTATTTTCAGCCTTACTGCCTACCTGAATGTGTACTTTTGTCAAAGCAGAGGGGCAAACGCAGTTAGTAAGCACATGGAATTAAAATTGTCGTGCAACTGAAGCTATCATTCTAAGCTACAAATCCCTATTTGGCAACCAGAAACATTCTTACTAGGCATGAGAAAAAAAGTTATGAAAATGAAATGATTCGTAAGAAATTCGTAAGAAATGCTACTTTCGAGTATTTCCGCACCTGGAACGCCAACCAGGAAGTGGACTTTCTTTATAGAACCGGGGCCAGGATTTTCTTAAGTGTCGTTATTAGGTCGTGGGGGGCACCCTCCTTCTCTCTCACCACCCTCCCGCCTCCCTTGCCAATAAGTATTATGGCAAGGCAAGCCCTAAACTCGCTCCTTCTTTCGGCTGGAAGCCTGGAAAAATGTAAACAGAGAGGATTACTCAGAAGTAAATCTGCAAAGGAGGGCACTTTGGATGAAGGGCCCTCCTTTGTGGATTTACTTCTGAGTAAACCTCTCTGTTTACATTTTTCCAGGCTTCCCTGCCTCTCCTGCCTGCCAGGATCTAAAGCATCAAAGAGTATTGGGGTGAGAAACCAACCTAATGTATAATAGAATGAATGCTACTGTAAGTGCCTAATATTATAAGTAATCCAACTGGTCATATACCTACATTCCATGCACATGCAATAATACAGCAGTAATAACAATGGGTATAAGAGAGGTAAAGTTCAAACCGAAGAATTCTGACTGGTCCCTCCTCAAGGGGTGCAAACTGCAAAAGGCTCTTCTCTATGAGCCCGGGAAAGGCCAAAACCCGGGCCAGCGTTTTCTGCCTGGGTGCACACACATACATATTCTTTGGGGGATTTGCTGCAGAATCCGGGCTCATAGAGAAGATTCTGCAGCAAATCCCCCAAAGAATATGTATGTGTGTGCACCCAGGCAGCAAACGCTGTGCGGGTTTTCCCGGGCCCGGGCTCATAGAGAAGAGCCCAGTTTGCACAGTTTGAGGAGGGACCAGTCAGAATACTTCGGTTTGAATTTTACCTCTTCTTATACCCATTGTTATTACTGCTGTATTATTGCATGTGCATGGAATGTAGGTATATGACCAGTTGATTACTTATAATATTAGGCACTTACAGTAGCATTCATTCTATGATACATTAGGTTGGTTTCTCACCCCAATACTCTTTGATGCTTTAGATCCTGGCAGGGCAGGAGGAGTGGACGGCTCTCCTGCCCTTCTGCCTGCCAGGATCTAAAGCCTTGAAGAGGCTTCTGAGGGGCCAACTTCAGCCCTCCAGGTGTTTTGGACTTCAACTCCCACCATTCCTCACAGCCTCAGGCCTCTTCCTTTTCCTCTCAGCCTGGGCAAACTTGGGCCCCTCGCTCCCTCAGGATCGGGGTGAGAGAGGCAGCGAGGAGTGAGGGGGGGGGCTCCTCCTCCTTTTCTTTTGCTGCTTCCAAGAATAGAATACCCCCCTCCCTCCCTCCTTCCCCTCCCTCCTTCCTATTTGGAGAGTCCCATCTAGAATTCAGTGTGATTTATTCAAGTTTTGGCCTACAAATCCCAGAAATCCCAGCCAATTTACCAGCTGTTAGGATTTCTGGGAGTTGTAGGCCAAAACCATCTGAATGCGCATGCGCTGGCATACGAACTACTACCGAATTTCGTTAGTAATTAAGTTACATTTTAGAAATTTTTGGAAAATTTTTTTGTAAGTCTTTATTTTACTAAACAACCCCCCCCCCCATTTGATTTTAGAATCGCCATTTTTGGGTTCTAAACCATGCCTAATATGTACATCAGAGCATCTTAGTAAAATGATTTTCTGTTGGCTGTCTAACCATGGATACCGTAGTTTCTAGATTCAGTTCTGATCCGCTGTCATCGGATACTGTAGCCATCTTCCCAGCCTTGAACCAGTTCTTGGAGTGTTTATGTAGGAACTGTGTAGTGAAATATGTTTGTTTTAATCCACTTCCAAACTGGATTATAGTGTCTGTGTAGAACCACCCTCAGATCATCAATTGCAAGACCTGTGAATTCGGTTCATATAAAATTGTGAATGTTTCTCTTCTATCCCTATTTCCACATAATACAAAATTAAATCTGCTCCTGCTCCAGTTTTCCTTTCCTTTCTTCTGTTAGTCTTCTGTGCCTTCCTCTTGGGCCTTTCTTTCCCAAGGTGAGCACAATGTCAAAAGTGGCGCAGCCTGGGAAAGTGTGAGGCAATGGGGAGAATCCTCTGACCAGTGCCATGTTCTTTTGTAAACATGATATTTTAATAGAACAGACTCCTCCACAAACAAATGTAGCTGTCTCATCACATCTGGCCTCCCCCTTCATTTCTAGTTCAGTTCCCAGCATCAGAGAGGCAGGCGATCTGTAGAGACTTTCCAAGACAATAAAAGCTTTTCAAAAACAGAGGATGGACTTTTTATGTTTGGATAATTTTCAACTCTACCTAGAAGCCGTAACTGGATGGCTGTGAGCCAGTAAGTTGAAGGTGAACCTGGCGAAGACGGAAATCTTGTGGCTGGGCTGCCCAGAGGGGGGGGGGAGATCCAGCTGCCGGCACTGGACGGCGTGGCACGGTGCCCGCAGTCTTTAGTTAAGAGCCTTGGGGTCTAGCTGGACCCCCAGCTGTCTATGGAGGCACAAATTGCTTGTGCCTGCAAGACGGCCTTTTTCCATCTGCGGCAAGCAAAACGCCTGGCTCCCTATCTCTCCCGTTGCGACCTGGCCACGGTGATCCAAGCCACGGTCATCTTGAGGCTCAACTACTGTAACGCGCTGTACATTGGCCTACCTTTGTCGGTGATCCGGAAACTTAAAATGGTGCAGAACGCGGCAGCCCGCCTGCTGCTGGGAGCCACTAGAACATCCCATATAACTCCTCTCCTGCGCGAACTGCACTGGTTGCCAATTGAATTCTGGGTCTCCTTCAAAGTGTTAGTTCTGACTTTCAAGGCCTTACATGGCTTGGGGCCAGTGTAGTTGAAGGAGCGTCTTACCCCATACGTGCCCAGAAGATTACTGCGCTCAGAGGGTCTTAACATGCTTGAGGTCCCAGGTTTGAATCTCTTTAGGCTTTCCAGCACACAGCAGAGAGCGTTCTCGGTGGCTGTTCCGGTCCTGTGGAACTCGCTACCGGCTGAGACGCGGGCCCTGCGGGACCTGATGACCTTCTGTAGGTTGTGTAAGACCTGGCTGTTCAGGCAAGCATTTGGTGACTGACCGGTGCTTGAATTGATAATCTCCCACCTAGCTGTGCTGCTACTGTCTCTATCACGAACCAGCCTTGTTCTGATTCATGTGATTTTATGTGATTTTATGTGAATGTAATTGGTTAGGATTGTTTTATGGTATTTTATGATGTTTAAATCTTGATGTGTTTTTATATGTTTGGAAACCGCCCTGAGCCTCGGGAAGGGCGGTTAGTAAATCGAAACAATAAATAAATAATTAAATGAGAATAGCTATGGCTTTGCAAGGATGATTGGGAGCAGTGGAACAACCGAGATTTAAACCAGGGATGTCAATGAGAAATAGCAAAGCAAGATGGTGACATATGGAGAGAATACAGTGTGTGTGTGTATATAGACAGAGGTACTATAGATAAACAGATAGGATATGTAGATATTGATAAATCAATAGGAGGATCTATCCATTTGTTTCCCAAGCCATTTCGATACTCTGCTTGGGATCTAAATTAGAAAAAAACAAATCCAAGTGTAAATTTAGAACAGCCATTTCTCCAACACTATTAAACGTAATTTCCTAAGCTAGTTTGATTGTTATCCATGGGTGCCACTGCCTTCTGCAGAGAGCTGATAAGTAGGAGAGACGGCCTAATAGCCTACTAATGAGCTCTTTCCCCCAGAGGAACTTTTAAGTCTGGATCAGGAGGGTCACCGGCAGGCAAGTACTGAATTATTAAAGCTGGTAATTAATCCAACCCAAATGCACCTGTTTATAATGCTACAGCACCTGGGAATTGCCAGTCAGGTTTTTGTAGATCATATTTTCATACATCATTATCACTGAGATTTCCATTTTTAAAAAAGAAAAGTAAAATACCTATCCTTCAAGAACCAGGAGGCATTTCCTTATGTTCAAGGGTTGTGGGTTGCTACACTGGGACCTTTATGTAACTATGATAGGTAGCATTTATTTTATGCTGAGAGTTAAAAGAATTGGATCACTGCTGTCAAGGATTTTTACCTACTGTGAAAAATTAGTACTGCTGCCCGAACCCAGGGGAGGAGATAGGACAGAACCAGGGTTGAATATTTCATTTTCAGACACTGATCAGAAAATTCAGGTACCCTTCATGATATTCAGTATGCTTTCCTAAACTTATATAGGCTGTATGATAATAATCTGTATGATTATTAAGAGGAGTAATCAATCAATTCTTTATTGATTAGTCAATTTTGACCATATCAAATCATACAAAACATACACACTTGCCCATATATACAATAAATGCCAATGCGAATACAAACTATACCGATCTACCATCATGCCAGTCCCACTCCTATATTAAGAGTAGTAGTAGTAGTAGTAGTAGTAGTAGTATCATCCATATTGTCCCTGTCTAGGTCTCTAGGCAGCACACATAAGATAAAAATTCATAACATAAAAATGTTTAAAGTTAAAAATACAGAAGTTCGAAATTAACTAAACTATCAAAAACTAAAACCAGTTATAATAATAATAATAATAATACTGTTTATTTCTATTCCGCTCTTCTCACCCCGAAGGGGACTCAGTGCGGATTAAAATATACATATGACAGACAGTCCCTGTCGGAAAGACATACAATTACACATAGACAAACACAGTGCAGTTTTTAGAAGGACTTCTTCTTTCCTGGCTGCGTCATACAGGTGGGCGTCATCGGATGTGAATGCTCCATTACATCATTGTTGTTATGTCCCTGCGCCATTGCGCCATCACGTCACAAGGGGGTGCTGTTGTTCCATCCTCATGACAGGAGCCTCTTGTTTCCACCACTTCCGCCTCTCCCTTCTCTGTCAGCCTATTTCAGACAAGTCTGTGCAAAAGTCCTTCCCCACTTTTATGGTCCCCAATTTGTTGTTAATTCACAGCTGGGCTGTTGAACTGCTTGGGTAAACAGTAGGCAGGGCTTACAGCTGGCATCTAACTCAGCCCGGGATTCGATCCTGCAATCTTCAGATCTTCAGATTGCCAGCACAGCTGTTGTTACCGCTGTGCTATCTCTCCGGCCAGTTAGCATGTAAAACACATAAAAGAAAACAACAAATACACAATCCAGTGCATCATAAAAAACTGCCCCCCAAGGAATCAATATCCAAAGTTCTGTAGAAGTGTTAGCCCCCACTTCCTGACACCATTTAAAGGCACGAGGCTTGCCGTAGTTTCCTGGGGCTGGAAAATGAAACTCAAGAGTTTTGAAGGGGTGGGGGAGTCATTCTGGTCTTATGCACAATTCAAATATGAAGGAACAAAGTCATAATTATCTGATGATTTTTAACAAATCTTTTTTTCATATTAAAATGTTTGTAAGGGGAGTGAGGCAATGGCATTCAATTGACCCAAGAAGTAAATTCAGTCTTCAGATAGACAGATTCTAGGCATGGTTAGGTCCAGTTGGAATTCAGATCAAATTCCTTTTTGAAGCGATTTCAAAGTGATTTGGGAACCTGGAAGTATCCTTGCCCTTTCGAAGCCACTGTCACCATCTTTGTTCCAACTCAGGAAGTGATTCGGAAAAGGCCCAGCGTTTGGAAGCAAGCAGTAGCTTGCATGCTGGGATGCTTGCCTCCAGCCAATAGGGGAAACCACGCCGGGAGGGGCAGGGTTTTGGCACAGCAGCTGGGGATGCGAACAGGAAGGGACTAGGCAGCTTGGGTGGGAAAGGTGCCATGCCACCGCTTTGCAAGGGAACAACATACCTGGGGAACCTAGTAAAATGACCCTCCCCCCAAATGTTTTCCTTAATGGGCTGGGATTTGGAGGAGAAAAGGAAAGGGGAAAGGAAGAGAGATAAGGAAAGTGTTGCACCTCAGAACTCGGCCAGCCCCCCCTAGATCACACGCACACAGGCAGATGCAATAATGTTATTTTATTTAGAATAAAGGATAAAGAATAGTCCAAGGAAATAAGAATAAAGCAATCCAAAAGCAATCCAAAATAGTCCAATTTGAGTTCTGTAGCTGTAAGCCAAAGCAGCTCAAATCCCAAAGAAAGCAAAGTTCCAAAGCAAGGCAAACCACTCCAGCGGACAAACGTGGTACTTGAGGCAAACCGCAACGGTGGTCACATGAACTTGAATCCGGACCGCTCTGGCAGCCAGCGTGAACTTGGAGACTTGGACATGAGACTTGATCAAGCTAAACGTGGCTTCAGGTCTGACCAGAAGCCCGGGAGCACAGACTAATAAGGAAGCTAGTCTCGATGGGCCCATCTCACCCCCTTCCTCAGATTCCACGATTTCCTAGAAGCTCTGATGTTTGCCCTTCTATCAAACACGGACTGGTTAACCGGCCCAGGTGCATTACTATCAGAGTGAGAAGCAGGAAACTCCCTTTCTCCGGAATGCTCATCCGGAAAGGGAGTAGAAACTCTCTCTTGGGAGCCAAGGCCGCCGGGCCTCTCAGAGTCTGAATCAGACTCTTCTTCCATGGAATCCTCAGTAAACTCATCTGCAGTCCTATAACCCTCTAGCCATTCATCATCCCATTGCAAACTCTTGTTTGGAGATCCATACCCATCTGGCCATTCGTCATCTCCAAGCTGACTCTGATCAGCTGGGATCTGATCCTGATCAGCTGGGACCTGATCCTGATCAGCTGGGACCTGATCCTGATCAGCTGGGACCTGATCCTGATCAGCTGGGACCTGATCCTGATCAGCTGGGACCTGATCCTGATCAGCTGGGGCCCCTGGTGCCTGACTCTGACCCCTGGGCTGACCAGGCTGGAGCACCACAGAAAGAGGAGAAGGGAAGGGAGAAAAACAGCAGGAAAAATGTCAGTTTAAACCAGTGTGGATGGATTCCTTTCCTTTCTATCCCACTAGATTTAAAGCAGTGTGGATGAGATAGATCCGTGTCAGTTTAAACAAGTGTGGATGGGATGGATCCGTGTCAGTTTAAACCAGTGTGGATGGATTCCTTTCCTTTCTCAGTGGCTTTAACCAGAGTGGATGGATTTCTTCCCTTTGCTTCCCCACTTTCTGGAGTAAAACTACTTTCAAAGTAAAGACCACCCAATGAAACAGGAAATAAGACTTTGAAACCATTAAAAAAAGGATTTGAAAGTCTGAAATTTTGAAAAGTTTTGAACTTTTTTTTCCTATGGAAATCGGAATTGACTTTAGATCCGAACCACCAGCGCCCCCTACATCCAAAATGAGTTTTGAACTGGTTTTTAAAATCAAACAAGCCTAATAGATTCTTGTATATATAGTGATCATTCATTGATGTCACAGGAGGAGCATTTTATTGCCAAGCTAATAAGAATTTGACTAGGCAAGCATCTCCAACATTTACTTTCTCCAGATGTCTAATTCATCTAGTACCACATTTCACATTATCTCCTACCTAAACAGTAGGCATGAGAAAAAAGTTATGAAAATGATTCGTTTCGTAAGAAATTCGTAAGAAATGCTACTTTTGAGTATTTCCGCACCTGGAACGCCAACCAGGAAGTGGACTTTCTTTTTCGAACTTCGGGGCCAGGATTTTCTTAAGTGTCGTTATTAGGGTCGTAAGGGGGCACCCTCCTACTCTCTCACCACCCTCCGCCTCCCTTGCCAATAAGTATTATGGCAAGGCAAGCCCTAAACTCGCTCCTTCTTTTGGCTGGAAGCCCGGAAAAAATGTAAACAGAGAGGATTACTCAGAAGTAAATCTGCAAAGGAGGGCACTTTGGATGAAGGGCCCTCCCTTGTGGATTTACTTTGAGCAATCCTCTCTGTTTACATTTTTCCAGGCTTCCCTGCCTCCTGCCTGCCAGGATCTAAAGCATCAAAGAGTATTGGGGTGAGAAACCAACCTAATGTATAATAGAATGAATGCTACTGTAAGTGCCTAATATTATAAGTAATCCAACTGGTCATACCTACATTCCATGCACATGCAATAATACAGCAGTAATAACAATAACAAGAGGTAAAAATTCAAACCGAAGTATTCTGACTGGTCTCTCCTCATGAGGTGCAAACGGGCTCTTCTCTTATTAGCCCGGAAATTAGCGGGAAAAGCCAGCGTTTGCTGCTTGGGAGCACACACATACATATTCTTGGGGGAGATTTGCTGCAGAATCCCGGACTCATAGAGAAGATTCTGCAGCAAATCCCCCAAAGAATATGTATGTGTGTGCACCCAGGCAGCAAATGCTGTGCTCATGGGTTTTGCCTTTTCCGGGCTCAGGGAAAAGCCTTTTGCAGTTTGAGGAGGGACCACAGTCAGAATACTTCGGTTTGAATTTTACCTCTTTATACCCATTGTTATTACTGCTGTATTATTGCATGTGCATGGAATGTAGGTATATGACCAGCCTGGGCAAACTTGGGCCCTCGCTCCCTCGGGATCGGGGTGAGAGAGAGGCAGCGAGGAGCCAGGGGGGGGGGGCTCCTCCTCCTTTTCTTTTGCTGCTTCCAAGAATAGAATACCCCTTCCCTCCCTCCCTCCTTCCCTCCCTCCTTCCTATTTGGAGAGTCCCATCTAGAATTCAGTGTGATTTATTCAGGTTTTGGCCTACAACTCCCAGAAATCCCAGCCAATTTACCAGCTGTTAGGATTTCTGGGAGTTGTAGGCAAAAACCATCTGAAAATGCGCATGCGCTGGCATACGAACTACTAACGAATTTCGTTAGTAATTAAGTTACATTTTAGAAATTTTTGGAAAATTTTTTGTAAGTCTTTCTTTTACTGATCAACCCCCCCCCCCCCCAATTTGATTTTAGAATCGCCATTTTTGGGTTCGAAACCATGCCTACTAAACAGCCATAAAAGGACTAACATAACCAGAAATTACACAGTCATATATCATCAACAGAACGGTGGTCATTTGTTAATCAAGTATGATTCTGGATTTAAACCTCTTGCTGTCAAAAAAAAGTCATCAAAAGTGTTCAGTCCAACTGTTGAGGACTGTTGCACCCTAGACCTCGAGGACCCCTCAGTAAACCACCACAAGCAGCAGCGATTAAATGCTTTATTTATAATAAATAGATAGGAGGAAAGAGATAAAAATGAAGTCCAAAGATGCTCCCTGCATCCGAGTATTGCAAGGCAATAGCTCTAAAGAGTTCAAGATCTAATAAATGAAGAAGTAAGCTTGAAACGCCAAATGGGCTAAAAATCCTGGATAAGTCCTTGGCAAACAATGGCTTGGCTGAATACTTGAGTACGGTGACTTGGAGGCTCTAAGGCCTTGGCCTGGACTGAAGTTCCGTGGAGCTTGGCAAAGAAAGCTGAACGTTGGTGCGAGATCCAGGGAACCCACGGAACCCCACTTAAATAGATCCCGTATCCCTCTGATCTCTGAGACGCTGACTGCGTCGTAACTCTTTCCCATGGACAGTTTGGGGCCCTGACTTTCTCAGGCCCTTCAGGGCAGGCAAATATGTCAGCTCATTAAACACTGCACCTGGAGATACAGGGGAAAGCGAATCTTTGCCTCCCCAGCGCTTCTTATCTGCTTGGGAAGGAAAAGGGCTGCGGCTAGCCTTGACTGCTCGCTGACACGGAGGCCTCTGCAAAGGCTTCTCTTTAGACTTGGTTTAGGCCTGTGGTCTAACATGGCTTCTGTCTTGCTTGGCTATGGGATCAGGCTGGGGCATGACAAGGACAATTCTTGGGGACTGCTTTATTTTCCAAAACTTGCTCCAATTCCATAACTCTGTTCTCCTACATGAACTCTCATTTACAAACTGTGCAGTTCTTAATATATATTCTTTTATAAAGTAACTAGCTGTACCCGGCACGCGTTGCTGTGCCCTATTTTGGAGATGCGAGGAAGTCTGAGTATGTAAGTTGTTGTTGTTGGGGTCATGGCTGTGTTGTTGTGGGTTGTTTTGGTGGGTGGGATGTTGGAGTCCTGTGTTGTTGTTGTTGTGTGGTGTTGCTGGCGTTCTGCATAGCTTGTGGATATACAATGTTTTTTGTCTTTCCGTCTGCTGTGTTGATGTAGAGGTTGATGCGTGTGTGGGTGGGGTAATTTGGAAGTGAGTGGAGGTACTTGAAATCCCATTATCCATGGTGTGTCCTCTTCTAATCTGCAGTCGTATGGAGTGTGGGTCATGGGGGGCATTATTTGCCAAGTTTGGTCTTTATCGGTCTTGGTTTTTGGACACAGTGGTCTGTGGGGAATGATGGATTTTGAAGTACTACAAATCCCATTATCCATGGAGGTACTTCAACTCCCATAATCCATGGTCCACCCTCCTCCAAACTGTAGTATAATGTAGCGTGGGTCATAGGGGCTCTGTGTGCCAAGGTAGGTTACTGTAAATTCAGACCATACATAGTGTCCCATGAGCTGAGGCCTAGTCAAGAACAGCAAGTTAATGAAGCCTTACTGTCAATTCAGGCCATACACAATGTCCAATGAGCTGAGGGCTAGTCGGGAGAATCAAGTTAATGAAGCCTTACTGTCAATTCAGAGCGTAACAGCATTCCATTAAGTGAGGCCTAGTCAGGGAAATTAAGTTAATGAAGCCTTACTGTCAATTTTGAGCGTGGTCTGTGATTTGTAGGGGTGTAAATTTTCTGTGGGAAGTGAATTGGGTGTTTGTGTTTGTGCCTCAGCCCTTTGCCTTATCCTCCTCTGACAGTTTATTATGTTCATGTTGGCTGGCCAGTACAGGAGTTATGCAAATCCGCCCTTATTGGCAGCCAATCATGTTGTCAGAATGTAGAGGCTGGGAGAGTCGTTGGCAGCCCCGGAGGATGCTGGGAAATGTAGTTTTTTTACTCGTTGTTTTGGGGGACATTTAGGTTTTGGGGGGGAAGTTTCTTTGCTACAAACATACCTTGCTTGAGGCCTATTTCTGTTGGCAAGTTTGGTGTTTCTGTGTTGTAAGGTTTCTCTGTTTGGGATAGTCTTTCCATGACGACTCTTCCTTTATATATATAGATTAAAATGTTTATGAATAATCTGCGAGAGAGGTAATTAATTTGAGGAAAAACATACTCTATTCTAGCAAAATTGAAAACACGATCTCCATCCTTTTTCCTCATTAAAACTAAGTGTGGGTCAAGTATTAACCAATACAAGGTGAGGTGCACAGCACAGACAAAAACAGCTTTGGTAGCAAAATGTAATCCACAAATCTTCTCAGCTATAGGTGAACACAGTCCAGCAAAGTTAATCAGTTCACAAAGTACAATCCGTGCAGCATCTTCTTCACTGTGACAACATTATTAATCAAAGCAAATCAATGGGCAAAAGTTTGATTCTACACAGTGACAACCCTGATGGACCAGGGCATCTATCTAACAGCGTCTTTGTTACACACATTTGTTATTATCTTTCTAAACGTATGGTATATCTATCCACTTACAGTATGTGTTTGTCTTATTCTTGTCTCTTTGCTTCTCCTCTTCCATTTAACTGCCTCCTTCTTTTCCTTTCCCATTTATTTCTGTTCCTAGGCCTAGTATATCTCACCATCTATTGTTTGCTGTACTTTCCCATCTCTTTCTACCTCTGAAATATATCTATCTCCTTCCCCATTTTTTCATAGTTTTTTTTTTGAAAAAATTGCTTTCTCTTTCTCCTGTTTCATGGCTCCTATTTATCATTGTCAGTTCTCCCACCCTCTCTTCATCTTTCCATTTCTATCCGCAATACATCTACTTTCCCCTGCTTTCCACCTTGAGTAATGGATTCTGATCACAGGCCTGCAAAATGCCTCGCCAGGGCCAACGCAGGAGCCCCTTTGAGGGAAGAATCCCAAAGCTTGAACGGAGCCGTTTCCAAGATCAAGGCTGGATAAGTGCTTGAAGTCACTGCATGCCATTCTAATGAGAGTTTCATTCCAGCCGTGAATAAATGCCTCAAATGAATCAATTTTGCTTATGCATGGGAATCAATCATGCAAAGTTCCCTCTTTTTGTTTAAAGCAATCTGTCACTTTCAAAGCTGAAGAGTGTGTGCCCATTATTATTTTTTTGCGGTGAAAAACAAACAAATCCAACAGGCCATTTTGTAAACACTATTACAGCAAGTTATCTATATATATAAAATTGCTCAGTCCGTTTAATGTCGTATATAGACAAAGAAACTATGGCTCCCACAACCACCAAACTTGACAACCGACTGGACCATTACACTAGCTACAGACAACAGCAAAAAAACCGGACCTACATACCTCCCAACACCCCAAAAAACGATCCCCAAAAAATTCCCAACGGAACTCCCACCCCGGCCACTTCGCTGCCAGCGCAAACGTTTAGAACGTTCGCACATGGAAGCCAGAGCGCCTCCTCCGCCTCCTCCTTTGATCAGGAAGAGCGGTGGGGGCCTAGAAAGAGGAGGGGACACCCCTCCCATCCCCCAAGCCCCTCCCACCTCCTCTCGCACCCCCTGCCGCTGTCCTGGGAAGGAAGAGCGGCGGGGGGCGTGGCAGGAGGAGGGGACACCCCTCCCCTCCTCCCCAGCCCCTCCCACCTTCTCCCACCCCCCCTGCCGCCTCCCGGTAAGGAAGAGCGGCGGGGCGTGGCAGGGAGGAGGGACACCCCTCCCCTCCTCCCCAGCCCCTCCCACCTCCCCCCACCCCCCTGCCGCCTCCCGGTAAGGAAGAGCGGTGGGGGGGCGTGGCAGGAGGAGGGGACACCCCTCCTCCCCAGCCCCTCCCACCTCCTCCCGCCCCCCCTTCCGCCTCCCGGTAAGGAAGAGCGGCGGGGGGCGTGGCAGGAGGAGGGGACACCCCTCCCCTCCTCCCCCAGCCCCTCCCACCTCCTCCCGCCCCCCTGCCGCCTCCCGGTAAGGAAGAGCGGCGGGGGGGGCGTGGCAGGAGGAGGGGACACCCCTCGCCTCCTCCCCAGCCCCTCCCACCTCCTCCCGCCCCCCTGCTGCCTCCCTGGTAAGGAAAGGCGGCGGGGCGTGGCTGGGAGGAGGGGACACCCTCCCCTCCTCCCCAGCCCCTCCCACCTCCTCCTGCCCCCCTGCCGCCTCCCGGTAAGGAAGAGCGGCAGGGGGGACGTGGCAGGAGGGGACACCCCTCCCCTCCTCCCCAGCCCCTCCCACCTCCTCCCGCCCCCTGCTGCCTCCCGGTAGGAAAGGCGGCGGGGCGTGGCAGAAGGAGGACACCCCTCCCCTCCTCCCCCAGCCCCTCCCACCTCCTCCCGCCCCCTGCCGCCTCCCGGTAAGGAAGAGCGGCGGGGGCATGCAGAAGGAGGGACACCCTCGCCTCCTCCCCAGCCCCTCCCACCTCCTCCCGCATCCCCATACAAAGGCCTGGGCTAACTTGGGCCTTTCAGGGGTTTTTGGACTTCAAATCCAACAGGCCCAAGTTTGCCCAGTTGTGGGAGTTGAAGTCCAAAACACCTGAAAGGACCAAGTTTGCACAGGCCTTTGAAAGGGGCCTGAGGCTGTGAGGTGTGGGAGTTGTCAAAACCCCTGAAGGCCAAAGTTCTGGACAAAATTCCTCCCTCAAATGCCTGGGCTAACTTGGGCCTTTCAGTGGGTTTTGGAATTCAACTCCCACAGCCCCAGTTCCTCACAGCCCCAGTTCCCAAGGCCAAACTTGGGCCAGGGGTTGGGCTAACTTGGGCCTTTCAGCCTGGGGGTTTTGGACTTTTGGACTCCACAGCCCCAATTCCTCACAGCCCCAGTTCCTTCCAAAGGCCTGGGCAAACTTGGGCCTATCAGGGGTTTTGGACTTCAACTCCCACAATTCCTCACAGCCCCAGTTCCTTCCAAAGGCCTGGGAAAACTTGGGCCTATCAGGGGTTCTGGACTTCAACTCCCACAATTCCTCACAGCCCCAGTTCCCTTCCAAAGGCCTGGGCAAACTTGGGCCTTTCAGGGGTTTTGGACTTCAACTCCCACAATTCCTCACAGCCCCAGTTCCCTTCCAAAGGCCTGGGCAAACTTGGGCCTATCAGGGGTTCTGGACTTCAACTCCCACAATTCCTCACAGCCCCAGTTCCCTTCCAAAGGCCTGGGCAAACTTGGGCCTTTCAAGGGTTTTAAGCCACAGCAACGCGTGGCTGGGTACAGCTAGTGTTTTATATTTGTTCACGCCCCTACCTGTAGAATGTGAATTTATATTAAATATACTATGTACTGTCCCAAATATTGTGTTTTTAATTTATATTAAATATACCAGTGTTTCCCAACCAGTGTGCCGAGGCACACTAGTGTGCCATGAGTGATCATCAGGTGTGCCGTGGGAAATTGGTACCTCCAGGAAGGGGGGGGGGGGAGTCTAGTGTGTTGAAGTATCAAAACCCTAAGAAACCTACCTCGATAAAGGCACCAAATTACAAACACACACCCCCCTCCCCACCCATTGTCTACTTGGTCTCTCCCTCTCCATGCATTGGGAAGGCCCGCCTCCCTTTCCCCAAGTGGAGACCTCCTCTTGCCTCCTTGGGGTTCTGTGTGGGAAGTTTGGCCCAGTTCTTTCATTGGTGGGATTCAGAATGTTCTTTGATTGTAGGGGAACTATAAATCCCAGCAACTACAACTCCCAAATGTCAAGGTCTACTTCCCCTGAACTCCATCTGCGTTCATATTTGAGCATATTGAGTATTCATGCCATGTTTGGTCCTGATCCAACATTGTTTGAGTCCATAGTGCTCTCTGGATATAGGTGAACTACAACTCCAAAACCCAAGGTCAATGCCCACCAAACTCTTATAGCATTTTCTCTTGGTTATGGGAGTTCTGTGTGGGAAGGTTGTGTCTTTCTGCCATTCCTGCCAGGATATCTATGTTGTGTTCATCGAAACAGGCCCAGGTTTCACACTGAGTGTATAAATACATTTTAAAACATATTACCTATATGTATGACTGTGTTAGAGTGTCCTTTTGTGTCATTTTGGTTGGTGGTGTGCCCCAGGATTTTGCAAATGTAAAAAGTGTGCCGCGGCTCAAAAAAGGTTGGGAAACACTGAAATATACTATGTACTGTCCCAAATATTGTGTTTTTGATGTATAAAAAAAGGCTTTCTCCCAAACCATATTTTCTGCACAGACAATTCATATATTGACATGTATTATAGCACAAGTGGAGATTTTCTAATGGAGTATTTAAGTATGAATGCTTGAAAATTGCATTCCTCATGTAGTAGGGATAAAACTCACTGAAGTTATTTTATTTTGCAAGTAGGAATGAAATAAACCACGGATGGGGTAAGAACAATTGCATAATTCCTTTTAATGGTTCAGTCTTATGCCCATAAATCTAATAATGGAGCTTGAGTAATTTACTTTAATACAGTTACATGTTGAAGCCATCTAGCATGTAGTTTATATAATGACTGATGTGATCTGGTAAGTCGGAGTGCTATCTCTATGTCGCTCATTAATCTGGCCAGATGTCAGATAGCAGGGATCTTCCTGCAGTTCCTAGAATGGTTTGATGCAATGAGCAAGAATGTCTCAGGCTGAAACTACACTGTAGCACAGTTTGAACTGCATTATATGGCAGTGTAGATCCAACCTATAAACCCAATTCAGTTGGGCACCAATTCCTGAATTCAGGATTCATCGTATCTTGCTATTGCTCTCACAACAGAGCAGGCTCGGATCAGGCCCTTTTGGCGCCCTAGGCCAAAGGCTCTGCCCTTGCCCCCATCTCCGCCCCGCCCCTGCCCCTCCCTGCCACCAACTCCTCCCCGCCCTCATCTCCGCCCCTTGCTGCCCCACTCCGCCCCACCCCACCCCACCCCCAGCTCCGCCCCCGCCTCCTCACCGGCACGAGGAGGAGGAGGAAGAAAGCCCCACCCCCAGAGCCGATGCGGGGCCTCCCCATGGCTCCTCCCTCCCTCCTAAAGCCACCATGCTGGCCTGAGAAGTGGCCAAAATCGCCCTTTTCAGGCCGGCATGAGTCATGATGGCTTTAGGAGGGGAGGGAGGAGCCATGGGGAGGCCCTGCATCGGCATGGGGCTTCCTTCCTCCTCCTCCTCACGCCAGTGAGGAGGCAGGGGCGAGATCTGGGGTGTGGGGTGAGAGCTGAGGGCAGGGGCAGAACTGAGGGAGCAGAGCAAGGGGGCATGGATGGCGCTTACGCCGCCGCATGCAAGATGCATCTTTTTTGAAATTTTTTTGAAATTTTTTTGGAATTTTTTTTGAAATTTTTATAACTTTTTGGGGGGGGTCCGGACCTGCTGCCCCCTCCCCAAAAGGTGCCGTCCTAGGCCATGGCCTAGGGTGGCCTTATGGGTAATCCGGGCCTGCAACAGAGAAGAAGCTGTATATTGTTTATGGCCAAGGAAGCTGCATTTCTGCTAAAAAAAAATTTAAAAACTAGGAAAATAACTAAAACCGTATGTCTGCCCACTCCTGACACCATCATCATCATCATCATCAATTTATTCCTTATTAATCGTCCTCCATCAAGATGCTCCAGACGATTTACACATAAACAGTAAAACCAGATAAGATGTTTATCTAATTGGTCAGGCTAAATATGTCAGAAAAATGTTAATGAATGGCGCAAAAACCTATAAAAGAGTGAAAAGGGAGCTTTGCTGATAAAACTTAGACTGAAATTATTCACAATCTCTTCAACATGTTATTATTATCTAAAGACATGTTGTGTAACTTTAAACTGCTAGTGGGTAACATATATGGGATTTAATTCATACAAAGGCATATATTATTTTATTCCCTCCCTATCTTTTCCTCCTTTCCCATATATCTTCAGAAGGTACAGTTTGTTCCATAGTAGAATATGATTTTTCCCATTCTGAGGCAAACAAAAGCTTTAAGAGTTTAGATTGAAGGATATGGTATGGGGAAAAGAATCATAGTGTTGCACCAAAGACCTGGAAGACCCCTCAGTAAACCGCTTGACACTGGCCACGTTTAAATGCTTTATTTAGAATAATCGGATATAGTAAAGAGGCTAGGATTATAGCCTAGAGATGTTTCCAAGCATCAATAGATAGCAGCAAATTGTCCAAAGAAGCAGGATAGCAAGGTTATAGTCCTTTGGCAAACAGGAACAAAGCAAAGAGAATTTTCTTGCCCCAACGGGCTAATCCAGGAAAGGTAAGTTCTTGGCACAAGGCTTGGCAAACAAAGTTCTAGGCAGGCCCAATGGCCAGGCAAGGTCCGGTGAGGGCTTGGCTTGGAGTTCTGAACGTTGGCAAAAGATGCTTCCATCTCTGAGACCTGGCTTAAGTAGGTCTCAGACGCTTTGAAGTTACGACGCCACCAAGACGTCGGACTGGGTTCTCATAACAATTCTCCAGCTGGACCTTTCACATGGGAATGGTATGTGATCCCAATTAGCAGTAGCACCTGGGCAAAGGGGAGTCGACACAGATATAGTCACAAGACTTAGATATAAAAGTATCTATTTCATGTTGATATGATACACAGCATTGGGATATACAGATGTAACAATCATTAATAGGACATGTCAAATACAAAACATAAGACTCTGGATAATCCGATTAAATTCAGAGATTCCGAATGGGTTAAATGAGGTAATTAGTGTTCAATCACTAATTGCCTAATGTTCCACCTGTATTACTTTATAATACTCTCCTGATCCTTCCTTTCTTACCTTTATGGTCACCTTACCGCCGCGGTAAGTTTAAGCCTGAACGCTTCGCTGATCGGTATGTTACCTTTAATCTATAATTTACTCTGGGTTTTGTTTATAGACTACTATATTGTATATGATATGTATTTAATACCTTCTCTAGATATTTGGACCACGGAAATACCATTTATGGCCTTGAGAAAGCCCCGCCCGGGGGCGAAACGGGGGAGTGGCCCCGAAAAGCTTTGGCATCGCCAGCCCGTCGGCCAACTTTTGAACTTATAATGTGGAGCATATCTAGCCTCCTGTGTCCTTTTATCGTCTGCTGTTTGGACTTCATGGCATATGGGAATCTCTTTGATACTGTGGACTGTCGCTCTATTTAGATGGGGAGTTGCGCCTCTATTATGATTTATAGTTATTGATCTACTGTGGATATTGCGTCTCCCTCTTATGTTTTGTATTTGACATGTCCTATTAATGATTGTTACATCTGTATATCCCAATGCTGTGTATCATATCAACATGAAATAGATGCTTTTATATCTAAGTCTTGTGACTATATCTGTGTTCTTGTGAACCCAATACTCGGTGATTTAGACAAAGGGGAGTCGACCCATCTCCGCTTATCGGGCCGAGAGGGAGCCGAGCTCCACTTGGCCTTGAACAATGAATGAACTGGGAGTCTTTGCAAGAGCTGCCTGGCCGCGGCTTGTCTTTTGGCCTAGCAGGCCTGGCTGGAATAACATGGCTTCGGACTGGTTTGACCAAGGAAACAGGTTAGGGACCAGGCTGGGGTGTGACACATAGTACCATACAATCATAGAGTTAGAAGAGACCACATGGGCCATCTAGTCCAACCCCTGCCATGCAAGAAGAGCACAAATTACCTCCAAAAGATGGCCATCCAGACTCTGCACAAAAGCTTCCAAGGAAGATGCCTCCACCACACTCCAAGGCAGAGAGTACCACTGCTGAATAGCTCTTACGGTCAGAAAGTTCTTCCTAATGTTCAGGTGGAAATTCTTATCTCCCCCCCGGCCCTGTAATTTGAACCCATTCCTCATTCCTCTGGCCTGCTCCCTCTTCCTAATGGCATCCTTTCACATATTTATACATGGATATCCTGTCTCCCCTCAACCAAGACTATGGCTACACTGCCATGTTATTTTATTTCTTACCTGCCCCTCCTCAAGGCACGACAGAATTAAAAACAACATGGATGCCAAAAATGGGAAAGGGGGGGGGGGTTGCTGAAAAGATCACCTCCCATGCCCTTATGCATTGCTTCTGTGGGTCAGTCTACAACTC
The DNA here is from genome assembly GCA_030556195.1 of Anolis apletophallus. Classification (NCBI taxonomy): domain Eukaryota; kingdom Metazoa; phylum Chordata; class Lepidosauria; order Squamata; family Anolidae; genus Anolis; species Anolis apletophallus. The sequence goes on from JARBWK010000007.1 coordinate 2,470,567, forward strand.
CCATTCCAAGCCAGTTTGCCAGCTGTTAGGGTTTCTGGGAGTTGGAGGCCAAAACATCTGGGGACCCACAGGTTGAGAACCACTGGTCTAGAAGATCTTAGTTTTGGGCAGGTCAACAATGAGCCCTTGATATCTGCTGGAGAATGGCTCTACAATACCTTCTCCCCCAGATAATAATACACTCATGGTCTAATCCAGGGGTGGGCAAACTAGCCCCCCCCGGATGCGGCCCTTTGGCCATTTCTATCCGGCCCTCCTAAGGGCCCCAGCAGGCAGGCGGGCGGGGCAAGGCGAGCGATCGAGAGGTGAGTGGGCGGGGTGCGAGGGCTAGGCAGGCAGGCAAGCACAGCGACCGATGGAGAGGGAGGGAGGGGGAGAAGAGGAGGAGGAGGAGGCCAGGGAGGGAGAGAGCAAGCACCTTAATAAGTGAACTATACATCCCAGCAACTCCAACTCCCAAATGTCTATTTTCCCCAAATTTCCCCAGTGTTTACATTTGGGCATATTGAGGATTCGTGCCAAGTTTCGTCCTGAGTTTCCCTTCCATTCAATGGGGTTTGATCTCTTCCTTTTCTGTCGCGAATCTCAAAGGCTCGCTGTCAGGAGGTTTTTAGAAAGGTGGGAACAGGAAGTCATCGAGAGGGAAGGGACCCCAGGGCCATCCAGCCCAGTCCCTAGGGATACACAATCAAAGCACCCCCGACTGATGGCCATCAAGCCTCTGCATTAAACTCTCCAGAGAAGGGGACTACAAGGAAGCATTGTTTTATTTTAGTGGTTTTTATTATTATTGTATAATAATTTTATTATAATAATATAATAAATAATAAAATGTTATATTATATTATAATTTCAATATATTATAATGTCTATATATATATATATACTATAAAATAATAATTATGATATTAATACTAATAATATATGAATATTTCTTTATATATTAATATGTTAATATTAATGATGTGTAATATATAGTAAATATAGTAAATGAATAAATAAATAAATAATGTAGATTAGCATGTAGTTCCGCCTTTGGGTGCGGCCCTCCATAATATTTTTCGGCTCTCATGTGGCCCCTTGGAAAAAATAATTGCCCACCCCTGGTCTAATCCCTATTAAAACTGGCACAGTATAAGAATTTTATGGTGAGTGCAGAGTGCCATGAAAGAGCTAAACATCCATTCTGTTTGCTGATTCTGTCAAGGCTCTCTTTCACACATATTGTTTGGGGACGAACTGCCTAACGAATCTGCAAACAGGGGCTCCCTATCACTGGGATCCCAATATGCGTAGCTGAGCTTGGCAGGAAACAATTTATATACACAAAAGGACAATGGCAATGTGATATATCTATATATATATAAAGGAAGAGTCATCATGTGAAGACTACCTCAAACAGAGAAACCTTACAACGCAGAAACACAAAACTTGCCAACAGAAATAGGCCTCAAGCAAGGTACGTTAGTAGCAAAGAAACTCCCCCCAAAACCTAAAAGGCCCCCAAAACAACGAGTAAAAATAAAACTACATTTCCCAGCATCCTCCGGGGCTGCCAAAGACTCTCCCAGCCTCTACATTCTGACAACATGATTGGCTGCCAATAAGGGGGATTTGCATAACTGCTGTACTGGCCAGCCAACATGAACATTCCGACCCATACCAAACTGTCAGAGTAGTGCCAGAGCCTCCTCCAACACTTTCAAATCAGAAGCCCATGATGGAGATCAACACCATTCAAGGGGAGCTCTTCTTCCTTTCCCAAAAGATCTCCAGTGGCTTGGAATTCCACATTAATAAGAGGACCATCCAGCAACAATGGGGTTTGCCAAGGAGGGTGCTCCAGCCCCTCTATATGCTGGCTCCAAGGGATGGAGGTCATCACCAAGTACCTTCTGATGCCCAGCGCTGGAAGAGCTCCCTCAGGTGGCCTGTCCATGAGGAAAGCCTCATCGGACATCGACCAATGGGTGCAAAAGACACAGAGCAGGACATCTTGAAAAAGAGAGGAGCAGAAAGTAAGCAAGGCATGAAGATCTTGAGAAAGGTGGCTAAAAAGGATACGGAAAGGATTTTTAACAGTCCCCCAACAGACACTGGACACACCTGTGAAGATAGAGATCCCCTGGCAGGACAAGCCCTCCCCAAGCTGATCCGTCCTGGCCATGGTACAAGTCAAACCCCAAGGACTGCAGGCAAAGAGCTGAGGCACAAACATAACACACCCCATTCACTAACAAGAATTCCAACCCTTACATACTCAGACTTTCTCGCATCTCCTAAAATAGGGCACAGCAACGCGTGCCGGGTACAGCTAGTAAAATATAATATGTCAATCAAGGTGAGGGCTAAGAAGCCTATTACATATGTCATAGAATACAATAGTACATACATGCATAGTAAATATGAGCAGCAAGTCGTACACAAACAATACCAGAGAAGTTCTGACAAGTTGGTTGCCAAATCTGAAATGGTTAAAGTCTTTAATAATGCTAATCCTAGTGATTTTGTGTTCTGTAACAATCATTCTGTGTTGTTTGCCAATTTTATTGAGATATTGTAGTTTTGCAGCACGCCAGACAGTTAAAGCAGCGCAAAGTGTGAAGAGACGAGAGAAACGGGACTGGAGACTGAATTGGGACAATCTTTAAGCTAAAAGCATATTGTGTAGATGATTTTGCTAGCTAGAAAATCATTTACAAGAAAAAATGGAGGAATAAAGGGGAAATTGATGCTTTTAGTAGAAATAATGTCAGGAGAGAGTGCTGCTCAGTATAGGCTTCAGAATACCGGGGTAGCTTGCCAAGTAATAATGACGAGAATAAGCTACTCTGAATGGTACAAAGGCACAAGCAGTGATTTGCCAGGGAACATCATGTGCCTTCTAGATAAGAGCGGCCCTGATAGGCCGAAAGCTACGGTAGCAACGTGCTTTTGTTTACAATGTTCTTGAATGGTTAGATAATGCGCATGGCAAATGAAAGCTTCCCCTTGGCAGATTTCCCGGGGAAGTGGCATAACTTTGTAACATTTTTGGGAACACGCTGCATCAGAGCAGATAATGTAGCCTGGGAAAGAGAATTAATACATACGCCATGCATTTTAACAAATAGAAGTGAGATGCTAGAATAATGCTTTGTTTAATTGGATAATGAAATGAGTTCATGAATGCCAGCCAATAACAGGGCATGAAGGAGGGCGGGACGAAGGGGTTTGCCACCATTGCTTGTATAAAACCTGAATGTGGAGATTGTTCGGGGCTCTTGCCCCTTAGCAGCAAGTTCTGCGGGCCGAACCCATCAGCTGATGTCCTGCAAATAAAGTTTGGCTTCATTGTACCATAGTAACGATTGTCGCGTTATCCATCTGCCCCTGTGCTCGCACGGAGACGTCGCCTGAGGTAAAAAGTTATTGCCTAAGGAGTTTTGGGACTCCAAATTGCCGCTACAATAGAATACAATAGTACATACATGCATAGTAAATATGAGCAGCGAGTCGTACACAAACAATACCAGCTACTAGAGAATATAAAGGAGCATGGGTGTGCGACGGGGAAGGGTTGAATTCCACAGTGGTGTGGTGAGCTTACTCATGAGTCAATAATGTCCCTTCATGGGTGAAATCCCACAGTCCGAATGATGCTCTTCCCTCAAAACCACAACTAAGGGGAGGGGAGTGCACGGCTGGGGAAGGAGGAGGTCGCTCTCGCTGTGAAAGATCCGGAATGGAGGTCCCCGGCACAATGTGGTAATGCCGTGATTGGCAATGAGGTGCTCCCGTAGGGGCCAAGGTGTAGCGATCTCACTGCAGGTGGTTAGGCAGCCAAGCCCATGATGGATGGACGCGGAGGGCCGCAACGGTTGAGCTGCAGGGCCCGATCCGTTTCGCTAGGGCTTTGTCAAGCGGCAATATTTAACAACGCGAAATGCTCAGCGTCACAGGAGTACAATATCAATCAAGGGTGTCATCCCACATAATTACATCCTGTGGACCCGAAGGAGGAAACAATGTATGCCTGTCAATAAGATGCCTAGATTCTGACTTTTAGTTAGCTTCTGCCTTATACCAAATTAATACATTGGTTTTAAACTATTTCCATTAATGGAAGTATTCTCCTGACATCTTTTCCAGCATTGCCCAGAGCTCCAGAGGACTGACGGGTAGCATTTGCAATCAAATAACACTGAAGGACAATGGTCAAAGCCAAAATCAACTCATAAAATGCTTGAAAGCACACAATTGCAATCAATAAAGCAGATGTAAATACATTGCAATCAAGACATAAGATGAAAATAGTTCAGCATTGGAAAATTGTCTGTTATATATGGATTTAATTAAAAAAAAGTGACACAAATGAAACATAATTACAATTTGGAATTTCAATAAATTGTAGGTATCTTGACATAGACTAAATGGCCACTGGGCAATGAAGGAAAATCAACACAAAGACAGGATCGTGGCTTTGATTTTCTAAGCTTCTTCTTGGTGTTTGCTCTTGACATGAGGGGGAAAAACCTCAGCATCTTTTACATTTAGAAGATTTGTGAAAATATAATTCATTGTCATCATCTAATCAACTAATTCTCCGCATAGGACAGTAACAAGAAATACACATTTTGGATCTGTGGCCAGGAGCCATATCACTCCAATTCTGCAGCAACTGCACTGGCTACCAATCGAGTACCGGATCACCTTCAAAGTGTTGGTCTTGACCTTTAAGGCCTTGTATGGTCTGGGGCCGGTGTACTTGAGGGACCGTCTATTCCCATATGATCCCCAGAGATCCCTTTGGACGGAGGACCAAAACCTGCTAAAAGTCCCTTCTATGCGGTCCATTCATTTGTCATCTACTAGGCAGAGAGCCTTTTTGGTTGTGGCGCCTAGCTTGTGGAATGCCTTGCCGGCCGAAGCTCAAGCGATTAGTGAATTACCTGCTTTTCGGAAGGCTTGCAAGACAGTTCTCTTTCGGCAAGCATTTAACTCTTAGCCACTTTCTTCTGTGTGCTGATAGTATAATATATTGTTTTAGTGATCTGGTATTTTACTGTTTTAGTGCTATTTTACTGATTGTATGTTTACATGGTGTAAACCAGTGTTTTCCAACCAGTGTGCAGTGAGCGATCATCAGGTGTGCCGTGGGAAATTGGAACCTCCAGGAAGGGGAGGGAGAGAGTCTAGTGTGTTGAAGTATAAAAACCCTAAGAAACCTACCTCGATAAAGGCACAAAATTACAACCCCCCCCACCGTTGTCTACTTGGTCTCTCCCCCTCCATGCATTGGGAAGGCCCGCCTCCCTTTCCCCAAGTAGAGACCTCCTCTTGCCTCCTGGGGGTTCTGTGTGGGAAGTTTGGCCCAGTTCTATCGTTGGTGGGGTTCAGAATGCTCTTTGATTGTAGGGGAACTATAAATCCCAGCAACTACAACTCCCAAATGTCAAGGTCTACTTCCCCTGAACTCCATCTGCGTTCACATTTGGGCATATTGAGTATTCATGCCAAGTTTGGCCCTGATCTAACATTGTTTGAGTCCATAGTGCTCTCTGGATATAGGTGAACTACAACTCCAAAACTCAAAACCCACCAAACTCATATAGTATTTTCTCTTGGTTATGGGAGTTCTGTGTGGGAAGTTTGTGTCTTTCTGCCATTCCTGCCAGGATATCTATGTTGAGTTCATTGAAACAGGCCCAGGTTTCACACTGAGTGTATAAATACATTTAAAAACATATTAACTATATGCATTACTGTGATAGAGTGTCATTTTGTGTCATTTTGATTGGTGGTGTGCCCCAGGATTTTGCAAATGTAAAAAGTGTGTCGCGGCTCAAAAAAAGTTGGGAAACACTGCTGTAAACCACCTTGAGCCTGCGGGAAAAGGTGGTATATAAATTGAAATAATAAATAAATAAAATAAATATCTACCAGAATTTATTGTTAACAGACATACATGCCCCCTATAATAGAACAGAGTGAAACATGACATATAGATTGCTTCAAAGCAGGAAATGTCTCAACTGACACCACATGCATGTGCTTTCCAAATAGCACTGTGATGTGAGGTGGGTGGGATCGGAAGAGGTGTAATAAGAAATTCAATGTGCCGATTTGATAAATGGGAATTTAATATGATGTGTGGGAATGAATGGAAGAATGGAATATGAATGTATGCATTAGACCTGTTTCCAATAATCACATTCTTCAGTTTTTCAGATTTTTTTTCGGACTTCCGATAATTGAAGCGATATCAACAACAGCGCCCCAAACAGGAAGTGTATTTCCCTCTTAGCCAAAGGCTAAAGAGGGAGAGGAGTTTGCCCCCTCCCACGGAGAAAGAGGAGGTTCTTAGAACCTCTGGGAGGAAGGGGGCGTGGCCTCCCTTTAGGAAGGCCAGCCCCCTGAAGAGCTCAGTCGGAGCTCGAACATCGGAGGAGACGGTCGACCCACCACTCCCGCCCTTTAGCAGTAAAGAATTTTTGATCGCTCTTTAACTAAGAGGATCGGGTGAGGAATTTTCTCCCCTGCCCCCTTAACTGTGGAGGTGAGTTTTTGCCTACCCCTTTACGGTGTAGGGGCTAGCAAGGGAGCGGTATGTATTAAATAGGCTTAGCGGAAAATAGCTAGGGGAAAGCCCATTGTCGGTGTGCACCTAAGGCACCTCCTTCAGGGGTGAGGGCCATTAAGTTAACATTCACCTCAAAGTTCAAGTTGAGGGGTTACCAAAGTGTAATGGCCCTGGAATGAAAGAGGCTGATCTTAAGATCTCGAGTACAGACCTCTCATTCATTTCCAGAAAAGAGGTTGCCCTGGTTGGATAATCAGGGAATCCAGGTGTTTCGCCCGAAATTGATATCGTTAGCCGAGGGGGCATGATACCCCGGCTAGAATACACCTTGATTCCTGACACCTTCTGAGTTAGATTTAAGGAAACTTAAATAGGTAACTTTAAATAAAAGTTGCTCAATTTGAACCCAATACTTTGTGTGTCGTCTCTTTTGTTCAGGGGGTTGGAGGGCAAATGGATTCGCCATTCCGAGAGCTCCGTCACCATTCTCGGAAAGGGCTCGGATGTCATTTCCGCCCTTTCTTGCTGCCTCTCATCATTGGCTGATGGCTATCAGGTGGTTTTTGTGAAATCACCAGATTTCCACCAGCCAATCAGGGTAAGGCAGCGAGAGAGGGGAGGTGCCAGTAGGCTTTAAAAGGCGAGTTTTTACTCTCCCTTCTGCTGATTTTTGCGTATTGCGCGATCTGAGACGCTACTTCTGAATACTTATGAATATCAGAATACTTCCAAATCCATTTCGATAAAATCACTAAAAAAAAATCGGAAGTGATTCACATCTGAAGCCAGAGCAAAACCAATATCTGATTCGACTTCCGAAACGCATTTTTCCATTCGAAAACAGGCCTAGTATGTATGTATGGAGTTAATACTTTTGGAAGCACCAGTAAAATATTAAGGCCTGCAATGACTAACTACCTGCTTGCTGGAATGTGATTAAAACCTGCTCATAAGAACTGAAAAGTAAACTCTGATAAGAATTGGGACAGTGATAACAGAAATGTTTACAATGTTAAGAAGGAAGTCAACATAAGATCAACATCAATCAAGAAGATCAACGTCTGGCCAGGAAACTGGGATGGATCCAGGATGGAAGATGCCTATCATTCATTTACAACTTTGGGACGATATCAGCAGAATATTCCTATAAAAGACTCAGTCTAATAATGCTCTAACTGACAGACAGAGACGCTGTTCACTCGCTATGCTTTGCTCCATGGGAAGGGGAGAGATAGTGTACCATAGAGTGGCAGATTTGCAAGGGAGCAGTCTGGTCACTTTGGCCTTCTTTCTTAAGAGAAGAAAAAGTAAGTGTTGGGCAGGAGGGGGAAGAAAGGGCGCGAAGGGGGAGGGGGAGGTCTCTGTCAAAAGCTAGCATGGGCAAACTTGGACCTTCCAGGTGTTTGGGACTACAACTCCCACCATTCCTAGCAGCCTCAGGCTCTTTTCCTCCCCCCCCCCCAGCCAGTTAAGCAGGAAAGGGCCTCAGGCTGTTAGGAATGGTGGGAGTTGGAGTCCAAAGCACCCAGAGTGCCGAAGTTTTCCCATGCCTGTTTTAGGGACCTTAAAGTGGCGAGCCTCCTTCCAACATTGTGATTCTGGATAGAAAACAAACAACAACATAACATTGTTTGAGTCCGCAGTGCTCTCTGGGTGTAGGTGAACTACAACTTCCAGACTCAAGGTCAATTCCCAAGCAAACCCTTTCAGTACTTTCTGTTGGTAATGAGAGTTCAATATGCCAAGTTTGGTTCAATTCCATTGTTGCAAGAGTTCAGGATGCTCTTTGATTGTGTCTTAACTATAAATCCTAGAAACTGTAACTCCCAAATCTCAAGGTCTATTTTCCCCAAATTCCATCTGTGTTCACGTTTGGGCATTTTGAATATTCATGCCAAGTTTGTTCCTGAGCCAACATTGTTTGAGTTCACAGTGCTCTCTGGATATAGGTGAACTACAACTCCAAAACCCAAGGTCAATGCCCACCAAACTCGTATAGCATTTTCTCTTGGTTATGGGAGTTCTGTGTGGGAAGTGTGTGTCTTTCTGCCATTCCTGCCAGGATATCTATCTTGTGTTCATCGAAACAGGCCCAGGTTTCACACTGAGTGTATAAATACATTTAAAAACATATTCACTATATGTATTACTGTGTTAGAGTGTCATTTTGTGTCATTTTGGATTTTGTAAATGTAAAAAATGTGCCACGGCTCAAAAAAGGTTGAAAAACACTGCTCTAAAACACGTGTGGCAGCAGTCCAGATTAGAGGCCTCTTCTGCTTGATGCAGTTTTTTTTCCTTTCAACAGATTACCACGTCTGCTATCTAAGGCAGTGGTTTCCTATTACATAATGGTTAGTAGGCCAATGCTGAGTGTCACGTAAAGCAATGGAGTGAGATTCATCCCTGTCACCCAGTGAAAACATCCTGAGTATTCCCAATAGCTTCTTAACTGCCCACTAATATCGAGACTGGCATAGGGATTGCTGTTTAGAAAATGCTTTGTTTTGTGGTAAATGGCACAGTTGGTCAATGCCAGAAATTCAGACAATACCTGTCAGAACCTGGGTATCTGAGAGCATCTAGAAATGAGCGCCAGCACAAACATGTTCAATTCACCTATTATTCAACGGTTCTGACAAAATAACGTGGGTTGATTTTTTTTCAAAAAGAAAAAAACCCATGGTTCTGTTTATTTTTATTTCTGGAAATGTGCCTTACCGCAGAAATCCAAAGCAAAAACACCTGTTGTGCCGTTGTTCTTGTAATCTGTTGGCAACTCTAATAGTTCTTCCTTGCTCCTACTTTATTTTTAATCACGGATGTTCGCTAGAAAATATGTACTTAGATTTAAATGTCGGAGTCAAGGAGTTTAAAGAGCACATCGTTTTCTCAGATGCAGCTTTAGGTGAGAAACAAAAAGCTGTTTGCATATGATAGCTAAAAAATTACAGGCAACAAGGTTGGAAAAATGGATTTGTGGATTGTCTTTGCCGCAGTAAATTGCAGAGTTTAGTTTAGTAAAGAGTTGGGTTTTAAAAGCTCCATCTGTTTCTAAAAGAAGAAGGAAACCTCAGTGAAAGCGCAAGCAGTTAATTCACCATGACAAGAGATACAGTAATGTCTAATATATTTTGAGGAGAAATGATGCAGGTGCCGTACTGGGCATATGGAAGTTCGAAGCTAAGGATGTTGCTGTAGGCATACCATCCCATTTCCTACAATAGTTACTTCAGTTAGGTTCCTCCTAGATTTTGGTGCAGTTCTGTACAGGCACAAAACACACCCTTCAAACTGGTATGAAACTGTCAGGCAACGGTAGGAAAAACGAGCAGGCTGGTAATTAAATCTACCACAAGCAGCAGTGTGAAGGTGCCCAATGGTCATTAGACTATTATCGCTAAAAGTCAATAATGAAACACACAACCCCGTATGTATGCAAAATATAACAATCTATTTCAAAATTCAACGTTCCGCAAACATACAGTATGAATAAAGCAATGTATCATTACAAGTGAGAGGCGCACGGTGTAACCCCCCCCCCCCGGAAAGTACTTGCACCTAGATGGTGGTCATGCTGGATGCAGTCCCCTCCTTGCTGTGTGAGGCACGGCAAGGCCGTCCGGGCTCGGCGTGGGCGGGCTCGGCTGGAGGACGGCCCCGGATGATGACGTGTACCGGCGCTTGATGGCAACGTCGTCCACGCTCTGATGCTGTGGCGACGACAATGCGTAGTGGGCGGGGAGGAGGATAGCCTGGGTAGGCTGAATAGCAGTAGCGGGGGAATTCCCCAAACAAAGATCCCAGGGAATCTTGCGAGAGGACGCCGGGATTCCCTGGGATCTTTGTTTGGGAATTCCCCCGCTACTGCTATTCAGCCTACCCAGGCTATCCTCCTCCCGCCCACTCACGCATTGTCGTCGCCACAGCATCAGAGCGTGGACGACGTTGCCATCAAGCCGGTACACGTCATCATCCGGCGCCGTCCTCCAGCTGAGCCGGCCCACGCCGAGCCCGGACGGCCTTGCCGTGCCTCACACAGCAAGGAGCGGACTGCATCCAGCATGACCACCATCTAGGTGCAAGTACTTTCAGGGGGGTTTACACCGTGCGCCTCTCACTTGTAATGATACATTGCTTTATTCATATTGTATGTTTGCGGAACGTTGAATTTTGAAATAGATTGTTATATTTTGCATACATACGGGGTTGTGTGTTTCATTATTGACTTTTAGCGATAATAGTCTAATGACCATTGGGCACCTTCACACTGCTGCTTTTGTTATGAAACTGTCAGGCCCCAGCCTAGTCCCATAGTCCAGCCAGACCAAAGCCATGTTAATTCCAAGACACCAACTAGGCCTGAGAGCAAACCTCTGCATGAACCTCTGTGTCAACCAATGGTCAAGGGCAAGCGCAGCCTTTCCTCTTCCCAGGCCGATAAGAAGAGCTGGTACGGTAAAGAACGGTTGCCCCCCCAGCTCCCAGGTGCAGTTACTAATGAGCAGACATTCCTTCCCTTCTTGGAGGGCAAGGGAGGGCCAGGCCCACAGATTATCCATGGGAAGAAGTTACGACGCAGTGTGCGTCTTCAAGAAAGAAACCAAGGAAAACCTATTTAAGCTGCTTCTCGTTGGCTCTCGGTATCTCTCGCCAACGTTCAGCTTCCCTGCCAAGCACCATGAACCCAAGCCTGGGCTGGTAGGCCATACAAGTCCTCGTACTCAAGTATTTGCCGAGCCTTTGTTGCCAGAGACTTATCCAGGATTTAGCCCATTGGAGCATCAAGACTATTTCTTATTTCACTGAACCTTGTGGTTACTCTTTGCATTGCAATATTGGATGCTGAGAGCATCACTGGACTATATTTTTATCTCTTTACTTCTTTTCATTTATTCTAAATAAAGCATTTAATCACGGCTGGTCTAAAGTGGTTTACTGAGGGATCCTTCAGGTCTAAGGTGCAACAGATACATACTAGCTTAGGAAAACATTATGACCATGCAGTAGGCTTGTTTGATAATAAAAAAGGTTCAAAACTCACTCCAGATGTAGGGAGCACTGGTAGTTTGGATCTAAAGTCAATTCTAATTTTCACAGAAAAAAGTTCAAAATTTTTCAAAATTTCCGAGACTTCCGAATCCTTCATTAATGGTTTCAAAGTGTCATTTCCTGTTTCCTTGGGTGGTCTTTACTTTGAAAGTAGTTGTTTTACTCCAGAAATGGGGGGGGGGGGAAGCAAAGGGAAGGAATCCATCCACTCGTTCTAGGAGGCCTCCCCCCCCCCCTTTCTTGTGGCATTGGCTTGGCCCCTGGATCAGGTTGGCTTATCGCCCCTTGGTTGTTAGGGGGATAACGGCCAGGCCCACTGGGGTGCTGAGTTCCCGTGGACATGCATTGGCCGCTCGCACGCCAGGCTTGCAATCGCCTTTGGACATTCGTGGGGGCTGTTCTACCCTGATCCAGGTCCCAAGCGTGGCTGCCAACCCTTCATTCCTGTTTTTAATAAACGACTTGCGGCCATTTTTATCCACCCAACTGTGTCTGCATGTAGTTCTTGGTGCTGGGTGTGTCACGCTTGCACAGGCAAAGGGCGTGGCTGACTTACCAGCCACGCTTGTTGCGGGGCAGCGTGCTCTTTGCCATCTTATGGCCTGGGGGGGGCTTCTTCCTCCCAGAAGCCCCTCGGGTGGCGGGAAGGCTTCCCGCTGCTCAGGCCAGCCGGCCAATGAGGGGGCTGACCCGCCCTGCCCCCTCGCTATTTCCGGCTGGCTTTAACTTCTGCCCGGGCAGATCTATTAGCTGCCCGGGACTGCCTGACCTCATTCGGAGGCAGGCTGGTTTTGCCTCCCACCCTCCCTACTCTTTGCATTGTTGGTTGTGTTCTGTTTGTTATGTGTTCCTTATTGTTACACTGTTCAGTGCATTTATTTTGTTATGCTCTTTGTCGCAAGTCCGTGTTTTACGTGTGGCATTGGCTTGGCCCCTGGATCAGGTTGGCTTATCACCCCTTGGTTGTTAGGGGGATAACGCCCAGGCCCACTGGGGTGCTGAGTTTCTGTGGATAGGCATTGGCCGCTCGCACCCCAGGCTTGCAGGCTTGCAAGCGCCTTTGGACATTCGTGGGGGCTGTTCTACCCTGATCCAGGTCCCAAGCGTGGCCGCCAACCCTTCGTTCCTGTTTTTAATAAACGAGTTGTGGCCATTTTTATCCATCCAACTGTGTCTGCATGTAGTTCTTGGCGCTGGGTGTGTCACGCTTGCACACGCAACTAAAAGAAGAAGGAAACCTCAGTGAAAGCACATGCAGTTAATTCACCATGACAAGAGATAAAGTAATGTCTAATATATTTTGAGGAGAAATGATGTAGGTGCCGTACTGGGCATATGGAAGTTAGAAGCTAAGGATGTTGCTGGAGGCATACCATCCCATTTCCTACAATAGTTACTTCAGTTAGGTTCCTCCTAGATTTTAGTGCAGTTCTGTACAGGCACAAAACACACCCTTCAAACTGGTATGAAACATACTAGCTTAGGTCAGCATTATGACCATGCAGTAGGCTTGTTTGATAATTTAAAAAAAGGTTCAAAACTCACTCCAGATGTAGGGAGCGCTGGTAGTTTGGATCTAAAGTCAATTCCAATTTTCACAGAAAAAAGTTCAAAACTTTTCAAAATTTCCGAAACTTCCGAATCCTTCATTAATGGTTTCAAAGTGTTATTTCCTGTTTCCTTGGGTGGTCTTTACTTTGAAAGTAGTTTTTTTACTCCAGAAACGGGGGTGTTGCACCGTAAACCTGGGGCCCCTCAGTAAATCACTTAGACACTGGCAACGGTTAAATGCTTTATTTAGAATATATATGATGAAAGGAAAGAGGCTAGGAAACATAGTCTATTGATGCTCTCCAAACAGCAATAGATAGCAGCAAATTGTCCAAAAGGTAGCAGGAATAAAGATATAGTCCTTTGGCAAACAGGAACAAGGTAAAAGAGTCTCTTTGGCCCAAACGAGCTAAATCCAAGGGAAGGGTCTTGATGCAAGGCTTGGCAAACAGAGTCTTTGGAAGCTGGAAGGCCCAAGGCCCAGGCGAGGTTCCTTGGAAAGCGTAGCGTAGTTCTGAACGTTGACGAAGGATAGGTCTCCATTGCTGGGGTCTGACTTAAGTAGTCTCAAAGGCTTTGATCCCTTTGACGCCTAAGTGCGTCGAAAGTCAGTTCCCAAAACAGATGCCAGCTGGCCTTTGCCTATCCCTCCCGCATCGGATTGGTATGCGCTCCCAATTAGCAAGGGCAGCTGGCAATAGGGAGTTAACTCCGCTTGGTTCCCGAGGCACTGTTTATCTCTCTGAGCCCGAGGTGAATCTTTGGTTCTGACTTGGGCTTCAGCATGGCATGAGTCTGGCTGGGGGCTAGGGTCAGGTTGGGGACCATGCTGAGGTGTGACAGGGGGGGGGAAGCAAAGGGAAGAAATCCATCCACTCTGATTAAAACACAAACGGCCTGCCCTAGTCCCTCTGCCTTCACACAAAAGGCCCTGCCGTTTCGCCAATATTTTCGGCTTCCTCGGGACCTGACAGTCTATATATATCCACACACTAAATTATTCCACTGGTCCGGTTTACCTGATAATAGAAAATATATAACAGCTTACAATCTTCTCCATAATATACAGTATGAAATGTTACAAAATCCACAATGGAGAACATGATCCCAAAAACATGGATACATGTCAGGTCCCGAGGAAGCCGAAAATATCGGCGAAACGGCAGGGCCTTTTGTGTTGACCGTCGACCTGCATATTCGCAATATACTCTGGATTATATGAATTATTATTTCATTAAGTTGGATTATACAAATATTTTGAGTTATATTGCGATATTTAATTGAAAATCCTTTGTGAAGATCTACTATCCGCTACATTCCACTCTATAGATCAGTGTTTCCCAACCTTTTTTGAGCCGCGGCACACTTTTAACATTAAAAAAATCCGGGGGCACACCACCAACCAAAATGACACAAAATGACACTCTAACACAGTAAAGAATGGCTGGGGGATGGTGGCCTGCTGGGAGCAGCTGCTGGGAGTGCCGAAGCCGGGGAGGGGGTGGAGCCAGGCTGTGCCATGCCCCGCCCCCTACCCCCGGCTTCACCTCTCCCAGCAGCTGCTCCAGCCTTGAGGGGGCAGTGCCAAGCCAGCGGTGCCAGAGCCAGCACAATGCTGACTTGGCACTGTCCCCTCAAGGCTGGAGCAGCTGCTGGGAGTGCCGAAGCCAGGTGAGGGGGCAGAGCCAGGCCGCGCCATGCCCCATCCCTTCCCCCAGCTTCAGCTCTCCTACAGGCCTTGCCATGCCCTGCCCCCTCCCCCCAGCTTCAGCTCTCCTCGAGAGGAGGAGCATGAGCGGTGGATGGACTTCAGTGGGCGGGGCTCCTCCTCCACGCGGCTTCAGCGAGCAAGGGGCGAGAGTCATGGTGGGAGTCATGGCGGATTGGAGGCTGGCTGGGGAAACGGCCAAAGGAGGCGGCACCCCGGTCCCTTCTTTTTCTTCGCCACTGCCCGGCCCTTCCTCCTCCCCCAAGCAGCAGGAGTTTGGCAGGAGGGGGGGAGGAAGGGGGGTAGAGAGCTTTTCTCGCGGCACAGCAGGAGGTCTGTCACGGCACACTAGTGTGCCACGGCACACTGGTTGAGAAAGACTGCTATAGATTGATGCATAAAACTATGGAAAGAATAAATATAAATATTTGCTAAAAAGAAAATTGGATTACTTTTTACCCCGCGTTTTTCCCATTGTGTTCTGGAGAACACCCAGCTTTCCTTTTCTGGACTTTTCACTCCTCGACAGTGGCCCCAAAGCCCAGCTGTGCCAAAGCCAGTTTCACATAACTGGGACTGAGGGAGAAGCCTAACCCTAGTACCCAAATTCCCCACATAAGATAGAAAATCAGCGTTTTCCATAGTTCAGGCCTGTTTACTTTCTGATTGCTGCCATGTAACAATGGGAGGAAGGAGTCCCGTCCTGCTCCTCAAAAGCTATTTTGAATTTTACCACTTCATCACATGCTCCTCTGAAATTGATGTATCTCGCTGTGTCCTGGCAGTGTTCATGCAGAGGGCATGGGGGCCTGTCACCCGATGCCCTGCTCCATTGTGGCTTCCCCTCTGCCTCATCACTGGGAGGAGGGAGCCTGTTTATGGCAGCTTGACCCATAATTCCTAATGGAAAGACAGGGAGCTGCCCATCAGCCGCTAGCGGCAATTTTGCAGTGGCAGCAAAGTGGGTTTCCCCCCCATTTTTACATACCGCTTCTCCATGCAGGCTCAGGGCAGTTTACATAAAACAACAGATTAAAATGCAGATAAAACACTTTGTTATATAAAACACAAGGACATTGTCCGGGGGAACTTAGATTGAAGGCCTGCTTAACAAGGGTCATCTTGTAGGCCCTCCGGAAGGGGTCTAACTCCATGATAGCCCGAACGTCATCTGGTAACGCGTTCCATAGCATCGGTGCCACCACGGAGAAGGCTCATCTTGCCACTGAGAGGCAACAGGAATGAACTGATGGAATCATCAGAAGGTTTTGTTCTTCTACGCACAGACATCTCAGGGGGAGCGTATTGGGTGAGGGGGTCCCTCAGATACACTGGCCCTAGACCATATAAGGCCCTAAAGGTCAAAACCAGCACCTTGAAAACAATCCGGTACTCTATTGGCAGCCAGTGCAATTGCTGCAAGATAGGAGTGATGTGCTCTCTCGCAGGTGCTCCCACCAGCAATCGAGCGGCAGCATTTTGCACCAGCTTGAGTTTCCGGGTTGTCGACAAGGGAAGGCCAATGTAGAGGGCGTTACAGTAGTCTAACCTCGAGATGACCGTCGCCTGGATCACTGTAGCGAGGTCATTCCTGGATAGGTAAGGAGCCAGTCGCCTAGCCTGTTGAAGATAGAGAAATGATGTCCTGATAACCATGGAGATCTCTATCTCCATTGATAGTAGTGGGTCTACTTGCACCCCCCGGCTTTTTACCAAAGACGACAGGCTTAGCCGTGATTGCTGTAGGATTGGAGTGATGTGCTCTCTCGCAGGTGCTCCCACCAGCAATCGAGCGGCAGCATTGTGCACCAGCTTGAGTTTCCGGGTTGTCGACAAGGGAAGGCCAATGTAGAGGGCGTTACAGTAGTCTAAGATGACTATCGCCTGGATCACCGTAGCACCGTTTGTGCCACTTCAGCCATGGAGGCACCCTGGAAGTAGTTCTCTGAGGTGTGATGGGAGCCATTGGGCTCCAGGGCTGAAGTAGTAAAACCCCGTCATGCTGCTGAACAAAGATAAGTGTGAAGAGGTCCAAGGTTTCCCTGACAGTGGTTCCCATACTTTGTTCTGCCGGATGTTTTGGACTTCAGTTCCTAGAATCCCTGACTCTTAGGCAGGGTCAAAGTTTGGAAACCATTATCAGTTCCATGCTGATATAAATCTGTAGGTTCCTCAAAGTCTTTACCTTTGGGTCACCCTATTCCACATAGAGCAGGGTTATGTGCATTCGAACACCTGAAATGGTATGTATCACACTTGTTATTGTTACTTTTGGCTGTGTATTAGTGTATTTATTTGAATTCTATGGATATTTATTCCTTGAAATGTTTGTATTTTTAGTGACTGCTGCTTGGTTCTAGCTATAGAGCCTTGAAAAAGGAGCCTATTGGGTCTTCCGAAACGGTTTAAAAAAAACCGCGGATAAATAGAGCATCAGCTGGCCGTCGGCTCTGCTAAACCACCAAGCCCTCATGTGAAGAAGAAGCCACACCGCCTCTTCCTCCATGTTAGTCCTGGGGGAATCCTCCCCCTTTTGAGCATTGACGCTCTCCATCAGACTGCTTTGTGTTCTTGTGAATCCAACCCACCCTCCTGTGATCCCATCATCCCCTTCCGTGTCTCTTCCCAGGATTCCCATTTGTGGTTTTCGGCTTACACAGAGCCCTACCGGGTCTACTAACGAGGTTTCCAGGCTCTCGCGAGAGGACGCCTGGGGATCCCCTGAGATACAGCGCTGGGGATTTCCCCATTCAGCCTTCCATCTCTCCGGGGGATCCTCCTCCCCACTCGCAACGTGCTGACGTCAATACTACACCATTACAGACGACGTCCTCACCTGGCGCTGCCACACGTCATCACCCGGCGCCTCCTCCCCTTGCTCCCGCGTCGGCTCACGCCGAGCCCGAGCTGCCGCAAACGGCCTCACAACAGGGAGCGGACTCTCTCCAGCACCTACAGTGCCATAGGGCAAGTAATTTTGGGGTTTGTTTGGCGCCTCCATTGCATATTGTATATTGATACAGTGTATTGTGATGTTATATGTTATGCACTTTTTGATTTGTCAAGTGATAATCTATTATATAAATGGGTTCACGTCATGTGATGTATACCTCAAACAAAGAAACCATACAACGCAGAAAAACAATACTTTCCAACAGAAATAGGCCTCAAGCAAGGTACGTTTGTAGCAAAGAAACTCCCCCAAAACCTAAAAGGCCCCCAAAACAACGAGTAAAAATAAAACTACATTTACCAGCATCCTCCGGGGCAGCCAACGACTCACCCAGCCTCTACATTCTGAACAACATGATTGGCTGCCAATAAGGGCTGATTTGCATAACTGCTGTAACCATAGCAACGCTGGCAAGAGCCATCCAAGGCTAGGATAGAATGCTGAGAGATTTCAGTTGGTGTTTGAGGGTTAAACTGCCAAAGCCAAACTCTGAGGGAGCAATTCTCCAGCAAATTCTTACCCACACAACACAACTTCCAATCACAACCCATCCCACCAACCTTACGGGACCCCGTACACACAACACCTACAAACACCACAAACTAAAACCATTCCTTCCTTCCACACAGACATAAACTGACCCAAAAGACAAGCCATGCCTTATAAAAATAACAGCATCGGACGACACACTCACAACGCTACATACATCAAACAAAAAAGGGCAGAACAAACGCCAGAACAGAAACACACTGCGCAGCAGAGACACAGACAACAGGTCACTGCACGACGCACAGCTGAGAACCAAATGCAAAAAAACTGCACGACAAGAAGAAGCGCGCAGCCAGGAACAACAAAGACGCAGAAATGCAACACAACAGCAGCGCGCAAGGAGCACAGAAACACGACGTCGCAACACAGAAAACAAACTTCAAAAACACCACAACCAATTCCACCGCCTAGCCTTCAGATACAACGCTGCAGAAGACTACAGCATGGCGCCAGAGGCCAACATTGGCACCCTAACGCACATCTGCACACACTGCAAAGCCCTGAAATACCCAGCAGAAACACCGGGAATGTGCTGCCTAGCCGGTAAAGTCTCTCTACCACCACTTGCCACTCCTCCACAACCACTACAGAGCTTGCTGAGTGGAGACACTCCAGAATCAAAACACTTCCTCCGCTATAGAAGACAATACAACTCATGCTTCCAGATGACATCATTTGGAGCACACATAGAAAGTGCGCAATTCATGCCTACATGACCCCACCAAGACCGTAAGTAACATCATTTCCAACCCTTACATCTCGCATTTCCAACCCTTACATCTCCTAAATAGGGCACAGCAACGCGTGCCGTGTACAGCTAGTATAGATATATTTTGCATAACAGAGGGTTGTGTCTTTCATCAGCGATACTTAGCCCATGTAGTCTGATACCATCAGGCATTTACACACTGCTGTTTGTGTTATTTTGGTTTACCAGCCTGCTCGTTTTTCTTTAAAAGTCAGGAATCACAATCAAACCATCCTCCCTGCAATTTGCCAAGGTAACTCTATAACAACTCTTCTACATTGGCTAAAAATGGTTTTACCAAAAATATATAATTTCAATATCTATAGATTTTGTAACCCAAGGAGGCAGACCACAATTGTCCCCTCGATGCATGACTTGGGATCCAAGCTCTTTGTATTATTTTAACCACAACTTTTCTTTTCATTAAAGCATTCATAAATGATATTCCTAATTTTGGCAGAAGGCAACATGTTCTAGCCAAAGAGATAGAAACAAAATCGGTAAAGCTAATGGGGGGAGGGGAGCAGAAGCCCATTACTCTGTCGGTAATCCGGAGACTCAAGCTGGTGCAGAACGCTGCAGCGCGACTCCTGGCAGGGGTCCCGATTGGCCACCACATCACGCCAATCCTGGTTGAACTGCACTGGCTCCCAATTGAATGCCGGATTGCCTTCAAAGTGTTAGTCCTGACTTTTAAGGCCTTACATGGTCTGGGGCCAGTGTACCTGCGGGACCGCCTTGTCCCATACCATCCCACCAGATCACTGCGCTCCGAAGAGCTAAACCTCCTGGTCATCCCAAATGTGAGGACCTACCATCTGTCCGCAACCCGCCGCCGGGCTTTCTCTGTTGCAGCCCCTACCATGTGGAACGCACTGCCCGCCGGCATCCGTGCCACCCAGGGCCTCCTCCCGTTCAGGAGAGCAGTCAAGACATTGCTGTTCCAGCAAGCCTTCGGGGTTCGCTAGACTGTAGCTCCCGCCGCCTGGCTGTCAGCCCACTGCCACTCCATTTGTTGCTTCAACTGTTCTAATTGTAATTCCATCTTAATGGTATTACTGTGAGTTATTATGAGTTATCTGACAATTGTATTTTACGAACTGTTGTAAGTCGCCCCGAGCCGTTGGGGGGGGGGGGGCGACAGACAAATGTGAAATAATAAATAAATAAATAATAGAGATGCCGGTAACTAATCTCTGCAGTTTGATGAGAAATGTTGATGAAAGTGCATATTTCATGCAGATTGAGTGAGAAAAGAGCTTGACCGACATGGGACTTTAACCAGCGATGAGATTTCACATGGGCATGAAATTAGTTAGAACCACAACAAAGGCATAAACTGAGCTATAATTAAGTTATTTGGAAATAAAGTAATGCTTTTTTATATTTTTTTCCCGCCATAGTGATGACATGGTCTGTGAGTGAGACACCCCCCCCCCTCTCTCCCCCCATTGGGAATCTTCACCTAAGAAAAAGATAATAAGAAAAGAGTTGAGGAAAGCCAGTAGATTTACACAGGCTTTCATTAGAACTCTGCATAAGGAAGAGATGAAAAATTAAGAAGATTTTCTTCAAGAGAAGCTGGCTTGCTACTGCGGACGTGCACAGGAATACTGTCTGAAAGTTTCCCATATCAGTGTGTGTGTGTGTGTGTGTGAGAGAGAGAGAGAGAGAGAGAGAGAGAGAGAGAGAGAGAGAGAGAGAGACCCCTGAAAACAATTCTTTCATTTCCTGTCTTCATTGGTTGGATTTTGTAAGGCAGTGTTTCCCAACCAGTGTGCCGTGGGTGATCATCAGGTGTGACGTGGGAAATTGGAACCTCCGATACCCTTTCTTCCCCCTCCTGCCGAACACTGTTTCTTCTCCACTCGGGCTCCCTTCTTCCCAGCCTCGCTCTGCTCGCTTTGCCTCGCTTTGCTCTGGGGCGAGTCTGCGCAGTAGCACCCGCCCGGGCCATGCCTTCCTCGCTCCCCCCTCCTCCCCTCAACATGCTCACACTGCCCCCTCGGAGCAAAATGGCAGCAGAAGCGGCAGTGTAGAAGAAAAAGTAAGTGTTGGGCAGGAGGGGGAAGAAAGGGCGCGAAGGGGAAGGGGGAGGAAGAGGTCTCTGTCGAAAGCTGGCATGGGCAAACTTGGACCTTCCAGGTGTTTTGGACTCCAACTCCCACCATTCCTAGCAGCCTCAGGCCCTTTTCCTCCCCCCCCCCCCTCAGCCACTTAAGCAGGAAAGGGCCGCAGGCTGTTAGGAATGGTGGGAGTTGGAGTCCAAAGCACCCAGAGGGCCAAAGTTTTCCCATGCCTGTTTGAGGGACCTTAAAGTGGTAAGCCTCCTTCCAACAGTTTATATTCTGGATAGAAAATAAACAACAACATAACGTAACATTGTTTGAGTCCACAGTGCTCTCTGGGTGTAGGTGAACTACAACTTCCAAACTCAAGGTCAATTCCCAAGCAAACCCTTTCAGTACTTTCTGTTGGTAATGAGACTTCAATATGCCAAGTTTGGTTCAATTCCATTGTTGCAAGAGTTCAGGATGCTCTTTGATTGTGTGTTAACTATAAATCCCAGAAACTGTAACTCCCAAATGTCAAGGTCTATTGTCCCTAAACTCCATCTGCGTTCACATTTGGGCATATTGAGTATTCATGCCAAGTTTGGTCTTTTTTTTTAATAAATATTTTTATTGTTTTATCATTATCAACACAATATTATACAATGTCTATTTACAGCAGATTCATGTTATTCATTTCTAGCCACAATACTTCAATCTTTGGCATCTGCCATTATGTTTCTCTTATACATTTCTGTATCCCTCGCCGCTGTGCTCCCCTCCCCCTCCCTCCCCAAGCCATTGCTTTTACCTATCATTCGTCCGAAATTTCATTTCTTCTTGTGGAGGTAACCTTCCTTCTGCCTTTTCTAATCCTTTTTCAATACATTTTCTCCATACCTCATAGAAATCACTTTGTTTCCATATACCTCTTTTTACTTTTAATATACATGTTAACTTGTCATTTATGGCCAGTTTCCAGACTTCCTTGTACCATTCCTCTATTTGTATATTTATTTCTTTTTTCCAATTCCTTGCTATAAGCAGTCTTGCTACTGTTAATAGGTTTGTTATCGCATCTTTATCCTTTTTTCCAATTGTTTACTATTATATAATGATAATAAAGCTATACTAGGACTTCTTTCTATTTTAATATTCATTATATCTTCTATTTCTTTAAATACTTTTGCCCAAAATTTGCTTACATATTTACATTGCCACCACAGATGTATGTATGTTCCTGTTTCTTGGCATCCTCTCCAACAGTTTTTCGAGTTTTTTTAGAAAACAAACAACAACATAACATTGTTTAAGTCCACAGTGCTCTCTGGGTGTAGGTGAACTACAACTACCAAACTCAAGGTCAATTCCCAAGCAAACCCTTTCAGTACTTTCTATTGGTAATGAGAGTTCAATATGCCAAGTTTGGTTCAATTCCATTGTTGCAAGACTTCGGGATGCTCTTTGTGTGTTAACTATAAATCCTAGAAACTGTAACTCCCAAATCTCAAGGTCTATTTCCTCCCAAACCCATCTGTGTTCACGTTTGGGCATTTTGAATATTCATGCCAACTTTGGTCCTGATTCAACATTGTTTCAGTCCACAGTGCTCTCTTGATATAGGTGAACTACAACTCCAAAATCCAAGGTCAATGCCCACCAAACTCTTATAGTATTTTCTCTTGGTTATTTATTTATTTATTTATTAATTATTCGGGCTTCTATGCCGCCGACTCCCCGAGGCTCGCGGCGGCTTACAGGCGCCGAAGGGCACAGTAAAATACAGGCAATAAACAGTTAAAAACAATTAAAAACAACAGCAGTACAGTAATTAATAACACAGTTAAAACAATGAACAGCACATCACCCTCAGAAGAACGAATAGATGGCGGGGCATGGGCAGGACTTACTCACCAAAGGCCTGCTTAAACAGGTATGTTTTACAGGCCCGTCTAAACGGGAGCAAGTCCTTCATAGCCCGAGTTCCGGCCGGGAGGGCGTTCCACAGCGTAGGCGCTATGACAGAGAACGCCCTCCGGCGGGTAGCAGTCAGCCTTGCGAGTTTAGCTGAAGGTATCTCCAGGAGATTGGAGTCCTCAGACCGAAGTGATCTCGGAGGGCAATATGGGGTGAGACGGTCCCTCAAATACGCTGGCCCCAGGCCGTGTAAGGCCTTAAAGGTGAGGACCAACACTTTGAAGGTGATCCGGTGCTCAATTGGCAGCCAGTGCAGATCCTGCAAAACAGGTGTTATGTGGGCGCCAGCTGGCGTGCCAGACAGGAGCCGGGCGGCAGTGTTCTGCACTAGCCTGAGCTTCCGGGTCACCGACAGAGGAAGGCCAACGTAGAGCGCGTTGCAGTAATCCAGCCTTGAGATGACTGTGGCTTGGATTATGGGAGTTCTGTGTGGGAAGTTTGTGTCTTTCTGCCCTTCCTGCCAGGATATCTATGTTGTGTTCATTGAAACAGGCCCAGGTTTCACACTGAGTGTATAAATACATTTAAAAACATATTAACTATATGTATGACTGTGTTAGAGTGCCATTTTGTGTCATTTTGGTTGGTGGTGTGCCCCAGGATTTGGTACATGTAAAAAAAAGGTTGAAAAACACTGTTGTAAGGGGTGATATCTTCATTTGGTGGCCCCTCATGGGAGCACTGATGCTGATAGTTACCCAAATGTTGCCTGCGTCCTGGAATAATGACTCAGTACTATTGTAGCAGAACCTGTGGGAGGCCCTCCTGGTGTTAACCCAGCCCCATTGAAGGGCTTAAGTAGCACTTCCATTGAAGACAGTGAATTCTGATTTAAACCTCACGCTCTCTCAGCCTTTGAGATAGGAAGAAGGGGGAAATGAAGCATATGTACTATCCTATAAAATAGAGAGGAGAGCAGATGGATGCTTTCCAGAGTTCAAGTGGTAAACTATCACCCTTCATCGCACTTGCAAATGAGCTAGCACTCTCAGACAGTTGAGACATATAACTTGTTTTGGAAAAAACTGATTTCAAGCATATGTTGAGATTTTCGCTCTATTCCTCCCCACCATCACCAAAAAGAGCAAGCCTGCCTCGTTTTCCTGAGTATATGGAGCAGGGGAGACCATACAGTATGTTTAATCCTTTGCTCAGTTTCAACCATTACGTGTATTACAAAATGCGCCATCCGTTTGTGTATCATTTATTATCGGAGTTATTAGTAATGGCTCCTTACAGGAACAGCATTTCATTAAGGATGATTTATGAAGAACAAAACTGAGCAAAGAACCAAATATATGATTTCTATATTTCCCGAGTGTTCAGCCTTGGATGTGATTTCGTATTGTTCAAAAGAAAATAAAAATGCCCTTGATCCTTGGGTCACGTGCGTTTCCTTTGGAAGGAGTATATGGAGGAACTTAATGAAATGGTGACCAATTATAATAATGTAATACTCTATCTGAGTGAAACTGTCCTTGAACCGTAATCAATGGAGTAGCTTTCTCTCCTGACTCCCCAACCAGTTCGCCCTCCTGCCTCCGATTTTTGGCTAGCTACTTGTTTGCTGCATACACAAATTACACATTGCTGTGAATAGACAACAAAATATTGAGAAGGTAGAAAACAAGTAAGTAGTGTTTGTTACCTTGCTACTGGTAACAAATGTTAAATTAGTGATGATACTAAAAATGTACTTGAGAATCCTTTTTATTTTAAAAATGCTGTTAAAAAAGCATATTGTATGGTTTCCAGAGAGAAAAGTATAATTGCAGAATAATCTATGTGTTAGAAGTGATATCTGACACCAAGAGTCTAGAACAGGGCTGTCCAACGTCTACCGGCCCAGGGGCCTGAATTCGGTCACTGATGACCTGGGGGCCTAAGGGTCTGCCTCCACCCCCGGCCCCACCCCTCCCCGCCCCTCCCGCCCCCTTCTTTTTATTTAATATTAAATATATTTAATTCCATCCTCCCCTCCCCCCTTATTTTTATTTAATATTAAATATATTTAATTCCATCCTCCGTTCTCCCCTTATATTATTTTAATTTAATATTAAATATATTTAATTCCATCCTCCCCTCTCCCCTTATTTTAATTTAATATTAAATATATTTAATTCCATCCTCCCTCCCCCCTTATTTTAATTTAATATTAAATATATTTAATTCCATATTCCCTCTCCCCTTATTTTTATTTAATATTAAATATATTTAATTCCATCCTCCCCTCTCCCCTTATTTTAATTTAATATTAAATATATTTAATTCCATCCTCCTTTATCCCCTTATTTTTATTTAATATTAAATATATTTAATTCCATCCTCCGCCCCCCCCCTTATTTTTATTTAATATTAAATATATTTAATTCTATCCTCCTCCCCTTATTTTAATTTAATATTAAATATATTTAATTCTATCCTCCCCTCCCCCTGAGTTTTCTTTAATATTAAATATATTTAATTCTATCCTCCCCTCCCCCTTATTTTTATTTAATATTAAATATATTTAATTCCATCCTTCCCTCGCCCTTATTTTTATTTAATATTAAATATATTTACTTCCATCTTCCCCCCTCCCCTTATTTTAATGTATCCCATCTCCCCTTATTTCATCTTTAAATATATTTAATTTTATATATAATACATGAGGGGAGATGGGGGGAGGGAATGAGTAGCTCCTGAGGAGCCCCCTGCTTCGGCCTACCTTTTCCAAACGCGCAGGATCCAGGAGTACCCGGACGACGAGAGAGGCGACGACCGACTGAGTCGAAGAAGGTCCTAATCGCGTCTGTGGGCCTCAGCGATCCAGTAGTAGAGTAGCTGAAGAGTATTGCGAGAATACGCAATCCACACGGGATTTCGCTGTCAACGCCGGCGTGATCTCGTGTTGACAGCAAAATCCCATGTGGATTGTATATTCTCGCGATACTTGCTCCGAACCCGGAAGTAGGTATTTTTTTAAATTTTTATTATTTATTTTATTTTTCAATTTTTATTTTTTATTTAAAAGCTTAGGGGGCCGTAGGGAAGGGCTGGGGGCCGTATACGGCCCCCGGGCCGCCAGTTGGACAGCCCTGGTCTAGAACAGTGTTTTTCAACCTTTTTTGAGCCGCGGCACATTTTTTACATTTACAAAATCGTGGGGCACACCACCAACCAAAATGACACAAAATGATACTCTTGTCATTTTACTAACTATCACCCTCCCCCCCCTCGTGACGCCGCTGCTTCCGCCAAACCCCTCTCCCCCGGGAGGCCCACACACAGGAGGCCCGTCACAGTCCCGTGGGGGGAGAGCTGTACTGAGTGGGCGAAGTGCACGCGGGCTCAGCTGAGCAGGACAAATGGGAATTGAGCAGACGGAATGGCTCCAAGCCTCAGAACAATCTGCGGTGGAAGATCACAGCCGTTGCCACCCCTAGCTCTCCTTCCCGAAGGTGTTCAGCCCCCCAGGAGTGCCTCCCCCCTCGCTTCTCTTCGGCTTTCTCTGCTGTCACCTTGGGGCCAGATCGGGAAGGAACCAAGCTGGGCTGTGGAGCTGCGCATCCCGGCCTCTGCTCTGCAGCGAACCGGGAGCCCAGCCAGGAGAGGCCAGGAGATGAGAGGTTGCTCCCTGGCATGGAGGGGCTAGAGGGCAGAAAGCCTCGCCTCGAGCCTCCGGGAGTGGTGTCGGACGGGGCAGCTCCTGTGGACTCCTCCTCTCTCTCCTCCTCCTTGCTGCCGGAGGGGAGGAGGGCAGAAGAGTGCCCAGGAGCCAGGAAGCAGGAGGAGCCGCAGCCGGGCCTGGTAGCCCTTGACACGCAGAGGGAGGGAAGGAAGGAAGGGAAGGAGAGAGAGAGGAGGGAGGGAGGAAAGTTCTGGGTGCTGAGGGCTCTCCCTGAGTGCAACCAGACTGGCTGGCATTGCTGCTTCAGCCAGGAAAGCCTCATTTCCACTGCCTGCAGATTCCTGCTAGGCTCTCTCTCTCTCTCTCTACACTGTAATTTCCCACGGCACACCTGATGATTGCTCACGGCACACTATTGTGCCCCGGTACACTGGTTGGGAAACACTGGTCTAGAAATACAAAGACCTGAATCTCTTCCACCTTGCAAAACCTTTCCTGCTTGGTTATGATTTCTACCTTCTGGAGGTGAGTAGGCAAGAGGCAATTTTCACGAACTTTCATCTTCATTAATTAGGATACCAAGTAAAATCTACTCTAAATTTTGAGGTGATGTCACAATGCTGGGTCCTGGCCCGGCCCCTTAAGCACACACACAGAGACAATGATCAATTAACTATTTATTGAGTAATAAAAAACAGGTGAAAAAGTAAATTGCCCAATTGAGAAATTGTCAAATAGTCCAAGTGAAAACACGTGTAGTTCAAAAGCAAAGAGCAAGGAATCAAAAAGCAAAGTAATCCTTGGAAACAAAGCAAGGCAAAGTCCATGAAAATACAAGGTCCGTGGCAATGTTCTTGGCAAGGTACTTGGCAAGGCAGCCAGACTATGGCTTCCAGGAACACGGTCGCTTCACTCCCTTCAGATCAGAGGTGGCCGACCAACTGAGGAACTGTTCCCAGGGAACGTATACTTAATCCCCCCCTTTCGGGACCCAATGCCGCTCTAGGCTTCGCTTCCATTCCCTACGATGGGACTCAATGCTTCTCCTACGATCAAAACACCCTTCAGGCCAGTCTGCAGCTGGCTCACTATCTTCCTGAGAACCTTCCTCCCCTTCGGTTTCCATCAACTCATCCCCCGCAGGTTCTCAGATGCGTTCCTGGGAACCGTGCCCTCCTGGTCTCTCATAACTATCAGAATCTGGGTTATCCTCCCCTTCGCCATCCGAATATGCCTCAGTCCAGGTGTCATCCCACTGCAAACTATCTGTTGGAGATGCGGGCCCAGCAGCCCCATCATCTGCTTCATTTGTATCTACAGCAATCGGGTCCAAAGCAATTGGCACCCCCGGAGCAGCCCCCTGGCCCCCCGGCTGAAATGGAGGCTGGGTTGCTACAGGTGAACAATGTCCTTTTGAACATTTTCCCAATATTTAAACTTATACAAAAGATTTAAAAAACAGTACTCATGAAATGTCAATCTATAGTTTATATTGTGAGAACTGTCAATAATAATAATAATAATAATAATAATAATAGTGCGGTTTTCTGGCATTGTATATTTCTGCCACTTCTGTGATTGACTCCTCAGCTGTGTTGCACCTTAGATCTGAAGGATCCCTCAGTAAACCACTTGAGACCAGCCGTGATTAAATGCTTTATTTAGAATAGATGAAAAGAAGTAAAGAATTAAAAGTATAGTCCAATGATGCGCTCCGCATCCAGTGTTGCAAAGCAATAGTCCAAAGAGTAAAAAGGTTCAATGAATAAGGCCAAAGTTCTGGATAAGTTCTTGGTAACAAGGCTTGGCAAATTACTTGAGTACGAGGACTTGAAGGCCCAATGGCCCAGACCGGAACTTGAGAGTGTGGAACTTGACAAGGTAAACTGAACGTTGGCGAGAGATAATGGGAGCCAACGGGATGCAGCTTAAATAGGTTTTCCTTGGTGTTTCTCCTGAAGACACACACTGTGTCGGAACTCTTTCCTATGAATATTCTGTGGGCCTGGCCCTCCCTTGTCCTCCGAAGGGGAAATGAATGTCTGCTCATTAGCAGTAGCACCTGGGAGCTGGGGAGGCAACCAGGCTTTGCCGTACCAGCTCTTCTTATCGGCCTGGGAAGAGAAAAGGCTGCGCTTGCCCTTGACCATTGGTTGACACCAGGGTTCATGCAAAGGTTTGCTCTCAGGCCTAGTTGATGTCTTGGAATTAACATGGCTTCGGTCTGGCTGGGGCCTGACACGCTGAGACCTCTCTGACTTGATTGGACCTACTGGTAGTTACACTACCACCAGCACAGCTCTCAGCATCCTTGGAGTAGTTAACCACCCCCCCCCCCAATAACAAGGTGGCACCCATAGGGGGGAACACTGAAGAAGGAGACAGAAGGCCTGATTCTTGCAGCCCAGGAACAAGTAATTAGAACAAATACAATTAAGTCCAGGATCGGAAAATTAGCTGATGACCCAAAATGCAGACTGTACAAGGAATCTGATGAAACCATTGATCATCTCCTCAGCTGCTGCAAGAAAATTGCACAGACGGACTACAGAGAGAGACACAACTATGTGGTCCAAATGATTCATTGGAACTTAAGTCACAAGTACCACTAGCCAGTAGTAAAGAACTGGTGGGATCATAAACCTGCAAATATAGTGGAAAATGAACACACAAAAATACTGTGGGACTGTCGAATCCAGACTGACAAAGATTTGGAACACAATACCCCGAACATCATGATTGTGAAAAAGAAGTTTGGATTATTGATGTCGCCATGCCAGGTGATAGTCAAATCAAAGAAAAACAACAGGGAAAAAAATCAGCCATTATCAGGATCTCAAAATCGAACTGCAAAGGCTCTGGCATAAACCAGTTCAGGTGGTTCCAGTGGTAATCGGCACGCTGGGTGCCCTGCCAAAAGATCTCAGCTGGCATTTGGAAACAACAAACATTGACAACATCACAATCTTATCAAGATCTTGTCAACTGCAAAAGGCCACCGGACTTGGATCTGCTCCCATTGTTCGGCAATACATCACACCGTCCTAAACCCTTGGAAAGTTTTCAACTTGTGATTTTGTGATACAAAATCTAGCATATATATGTTGTTTGCTGTGGCATACTATGTTTTTGTGTCAGTATAATAAAAATAACAATAACAACACAACCAATATAATAAAGGTAAAGGTTTTCCCCTGACATTAAGTCTAGTCATGTCCAACTCTGGGGGTTGGTGCTTATCTCCATTTCTAAGCCAAAGAGCCAGCATTGTCCATAGACACCTCCAAGGTCATGCGGCTGGCATGACTGCATGGAGTGCCGTTACCTTCCCGCAGAAGTGGTAAACCACTCCGAGCCTTGTGGCGGTATACAAGTTGATATAATAAATAAATAAATGAAACAAAATAGCTCCATAGATCAGTGTTTCCCAACCTTTTTTGAACCGCGGCACACTTTTTACATTTGCAAAATCCTGGGGCACACCACCAACCAAAAATTTTTTTGACACAAAATGACACTCTAACACAGTAATACATATAGTTAATATGTTTTAAAAATGTATTTATACACTCAGTGAGAAACCTGGACCTGTTTCGATGAACTCAACATAGATATCCTGGCAGAAATGGCAGAAAAACACAAACTTCCCACAGAACTCCCATAACCAAGAGAAAATGCTATAAGAGTTTGGTGGGCATTGACCTTGAGTTTTGGAGTTGTAGTTCACCTATATCCAAAGAGCACTGTGGATTCAAACAATGTTGGATCAGGACCAAACTTGGCATGAATACTCAATATGCCCAAATATGAACGCAGATGGAGTTCAGGGGAAATAGACCTTGACATTTGGGAGTTGTAGTTGCTGGGAGTTATAGTTCCCCTACAATCAAAGAGCATTCTGAACCCCACCAAGGATAGAACTGGGCAAACTTCCCACACAGAACCCCCAGGAGGCAAGAGGAGGTCTCTACTTGGGGAAAGGGAGGCGGGCCTTCCCAATGCATGGAGGGGGAGAGACCAAGTAGACAACGGGTGGGGAGAGGGGTGGTTGTAATTTTGTGCCTTTATAGAGGTAGGTTTCTTAGGGTTTTTATACTTCAACACACTAGACTTTCCCCCACACCCCGGAAGTTCCAATTTTCCCACGGCACACCTGATGATCGCTCACGGCACACTACTGTGCCCCAGCACACTGTTTGGGTAACACTGCCATAGATTATATGATATTGGATTTTGAGATTTTAATACTATATTAAGATGTTTTTTAAATTCTATATTTTAATTCTGAATGTCTGTTTATGTTCTATGTTTAGTATGATTTTAAGGTTGAATTTATGGATACTTGTCATTGTTTTAGTTATTATTCTTTGGTTTGTATATACATATATTGGCATTTAATTTTGTCATTACTTGTGATACACCGCTTTGAGTCTCCCCAAGGATGGGAAAAGCAGTATATGAATGCAGTAAATAAATAAATACATAAATAATAAATATGTGGTTTGCATCACATTCAAATATTTATTATCCATATTAGCCTGTATTATTTAAACTGAAATTATCTCAAGTTTTCCAATATTATTTTAATGCAAACTTTTTGTGTAGTTCCTCTCAGAACTACTTTGGGTAATTAATATATCTATTTTGGTACATTTAGACCTCCAAGATCTGTCTCACAGCAGCATTGTCAGAAAGGAGAATGCTGTTGGATAACCATATTTTCATTTATTCACTAGTCCAAAAAGTAGAAATCGGAAAATTTCAAATGGGTCTGTGCCCATTAATTTTATTATTTATTTAAAACATTTATATTCTGCCCTTCTCACCCAAAAGGGGACTCAGGGCAGAGCACAACATACAAACAGCAAACATTCAATGCTGGGACATGAATAAATTATATGCATACATAAACATTAAAATCATTTGTCTCAACATTAAAATACACTGTTGAAAACCAATCTTTCTATGAAAAGACCAGTTTGTTCCCTTTCTGCTGTAGCTGTAGTTGTTCTTTATGCCAGTGTTTTTCAACCTTTTTTGAGCCGCGGCACATTTTTTCCATTTACCAAATCCTGGGGCACACCACCAACCAAAATGTCACAAAATGACACTCTAACACAGTCATACATATAGTTAATATGTTTTTAAATGTATTTATACACTCAGTGTGAAACCTGGGCCTGTTTCGATGAACACAACATAGATATCCTGGCAGGAATGGCAGAAAGACACACACAAAGGTCTTGCTCAACAGCTGGGAGATAGTTCACTACTGCCTTGGCATTCCCCCATGCCTCCAGAAGCTGCAGAAGCGCTAAAGTGGGGAGAAGGGGGTGGGGCTTTGCACAGCATGGCTCCGCCCCCTTCCCCTCTGGCTTTAGCGTTTCCACAGCTTCTGGGGGCAAGGGGGGGATGCCAAGCCAGTAGTGGCTATCTATGCCACTACTGCCTTGGCATTTCCCCCCTCTTCCCTCCAGAATCTGTGGAAGCGCTAAAGCCGAGGGGGAAGAGGGCGGGGCTTCACGCGGCCTGGCTCCGCCCCCTCAGAAGTGCCCCATCCAGCTGGGATCGACCTCCTTCGGTCCTGGGATCGACCAGTCAATCATGATCTACCTAATGAGCACCCCTGAAATCTTTTCTTTCTTCCTCTCCCCCTCCCTCCTTTATTTCCTCTATCTTTCTTTCTTTCTTTCCCCCTTCCTTCCATCTTCTCTTCCTTCCCAGAGTCCTGAGCATGCCTTTTGCAGAGCCAGGTCTGAAGTGTCCCGTCATTCCGCTGAGGGAATCCTTTTCTCATAGTATGTACGTATATGCTCACATTTAGTTGAATTCAGTCTTAAAATATATTATATATTACAGTATATGGCTCTCACTGAAATAAATTTCCAAATATTTTGCTTTTATGGCTCTCTGAGTCAAAAAGGTTCCCGACCCCTGATCTAGATAATGCTTGCCCACAATCCAACATAAAGATGTAATTAAATCCATTTGATCTGTGATGTTGTAGTCACAGAACAGAAGGATCGAAGGTCACTATGTCATTGTAGTCAAAACCAGTGTTTATCAATGGGACAATACATAAATTTTGGCTAGGGAAAAAGGATGTATATGTGTGCATGAAATATTCCCTGAATTGATACCTTGGTTTGGGCTCTATTTTGGAATATCCTATATACCAGTGTTTCCCAACCGCTGTTCGTCGGCACACTAATGTGCTGTGAGCAATCATCTGGTGTGCCGTGGTAAGACCTCTATTCCCCCCTTTCTTCCCCCTCCTGCTGAACTCCTGATGCTGCTGCTTGGGGGAGGAGGAGGAGGAAGGACTGGGTGGCGGCGGCGAAGAAGGGGCCCAGAAACTCTAACTCCCAAATGTCAAGGTCTATTTTCCCCAAACTCCATTTGTGTTCACATTTAGTCATATTGAGTATTCATGCCAAGTTTGGTCCAGATCCATCATTGTTTGAGTCCACAGTGCTCTCTGGGTGTAGGTGAACTACAACTTCCAATCTCAAGGTCAATTCCCAAGCAAACCCTTTCAGTACTTTCTGTTGGTAATGTTGGTTCAATAAGCCAAGTTTGGTTCAATTCCATTGTTGCAAGAGTTCAGGATGCTCTTTGATTGTGTGTTAACTATAAATCCCAGAAACTGTAACTCCCAAATGTCAAGGTCTATTTTTCCTAAAATCCATCTGTGATCACATTTGGGCATATTGTGTATTCATGCCAAGCTTGGTCCTGATCCAACATTGTTTCAGTCCACAGTGCTCTCTGGATATAGGTGAACTACAACTCCAAAACCCAAGGTCAATGCCCACCAAACTCTCATAGCATTTTCTCTTGGTTATGGGAGTCTCTGTGGGAAGTTTGGGAAGTTTGTGTGGAAACAGGCCTAGGTTTCTGCCATTAAAAACACCTGCCAGGATATCTATGTTGTGTTTATCGAAACAGGCCCAGGTTTCACACTGAGTGTATAAACACATTTAAAAACATATTAACTATATGTATGACTGTGTTAGAGTGTCGTTTGGTGTCATTTTGGTTGGTGGTCTGCCCCAGGATTTTGCAAATGTAAAAAGTGTGCCGCGGCTCAAAAAAGGTTGGGAAACACTGCTATATACTGAGTAGTTGCTATCCTTCATATAGATATAGGGAAGGCTTTAGTGGCAAATAAACTGTTAATGACTAGCTTCACTCAAGAGACCATGGCTTAAAATTGATTAATTATTAATGACCAAGTGTCCTTTAATATATCCTTCTTAACCATCTGTTCCTGAAAGCAGAGCAAAGCAATCTGTCACCCTCCATGTATTGGATGTTAAGGCAACACAGAATAGCTTACTGGAGTGCCTTTGAAGCCAAAGATAATCCCCCCGACTTCTGTTCTTAGAAGAGCGACGACAATGCAGGGAGGGGAGCAGGTGTAACATTGATTCCAGGTGCTTATTGACAATCACACCAGACCCTTGTGCATTTCCTAGTCCTCTAGATCCTATAGCTACGCGTCAAGCGAAAAGGGCATGGTTTTCAGTACTGCATGCTGATTATTTTCTTTAAATTAGACAGCCTGCTTGCTTATCTAATAAAAACCAACTTTGTAAAAGGGCTGTGCAGGACTTTTGTTATCTTCTTAGACCAAACAATGTGGAAAACATAAGCTTTCCCATCTTCCCCAAAGTTGGCCTATGGCCGGGAATGGTGGACTTTGTCATTCAGTGTCATGCCCCAGCCTGACTCTAGCCCTCAGCAAGACCAACGCCATGTTAAATCCAAAGCCTCAGTGAGGCCTGAAAGCAAGCTTCTGCAGAGGCCTCTAGTTCATCAAGCGGTCAAGGGCTGTAGCACAGCAGTTCTCTTTCGTGCCTGGGGGGCAAGGGGCAGAACCGGGGCACCCACTTGCATTAGGGCCAGCAGCGGCTGTGATAGACTCTGAGGAGGATTTGGAGGGCCTGGAAGAAGAAGATTTTGCCATTGCTGGGCCTTCTTCCCCCACAGAGAGTTTGGCATGGGATGAAGGCTGGCCTGATCCTTACGGGGATATGGAAAGCCAGGTGCAAAGTGAAAGCAGTGATAGCGAAGCTTATGAACGGCCGGGAGAGAGAGGTTCCCAAGAGAGAATGCATGAAGACCTGGAGGAGGGTGGCTGGGAAGAAGATATGGAAGCCGGCTCTCACGGAGATAGAGAACCAGGTGCTGGGAGACAAGGTCGAACCTTCGATAGGAGATGGAGCATTGAGGCTAGCAGGAGGGGTTGGTTCCACAGCCTAGACAGACCGAGGGCTCGGAGCACAGATTGGAGAAGGAGAAGCCTAGAGCGTCGGGGGCCTCGTCAAGGGGATTAAGTATAGGATCCGTGGGAAAGGATCCTCAGTACTTCGGCCACGTCTCATCTGAGCAGACGTGTAGCGAAGCTCGACCACGGAGCTAAGTTTGGCTAGTGGCCTATTCAAGCCTTGTTTTGTATCTTGCAACCTTGCTTTGTTCCTTTGATCCGCTTTGCTGAGCGGAGCCTTGCCAAGCCTTGGAAACTTACCAAGTTGTTTTGGACAATTGATCACCTTTTGCCTTTGGATTTGCTTCTGCTATTTTTATGGACAATCTACCTTTTGAACTGTTTTCTATATATTCAATGAAGTAGTTAGCCTTTATAACGTCTCTGTGTGTGTGATTAAGGGGCCGGTCAAGTCCGTGCATCGTGACAAGGGCAAACACAGCCCTTCTGTTTCCCAGGCCGATAAGGAGGCCTGGTACCACGAAGCAGCGGTGCCTCCCAAAGGCCCAGGTGTCTTCACTAACAAGCTGACATCCCAGCCTCGGCCGAGAGGCCCAGGAGGGGTAAGCCCAACAAGAGGGCCTGAGAAGAAGTTCCGACGCAGTTTGCGTCTTCAAGGGAAAGAACCTATTTAAGCTGCTTCCCGTTGACTCTAGGTATCTCTCGCCAACGTTAAGACTTCCTTGCCAAGCCTCCAAGGAACCTTGCCTGGGCCATTGGGCCTTCCAGCCTTTGGGCTCTATTTGCCAAGTCTTTGTGCCAAGAACTTATCCTGGATCTAGCCCATTGGGGCATCAAGACTTGTTTACATTTTTATCCTGTTTTACCTTTGGACTATTGCTTTGCAATACTCTGATGCTTGGGAGCATCAATGGACTATAATTCTATCTTCTTTACTTCTTTTACTTATTCTAAATAAAGCATTTAATCACGGCCGGTCTCAAGTGGTTTACTGAGGGATCCTTCAGGTCTAGGGTGCAACATTCAGCAGCATCTGGAAATCTAAGGGCTTAATTCCACTCATCCTTAGGGAATTTCCTTATTTTGTCCTCTGTCCCTGCAATCTTCCTTACTTTCTGAAACATATTATAAGTCTTCCAGAAGAAGGCTGGGTATATATACAGTATGTGGGACTACAAAAGGAAACAATTATCCAAATGTCAGTGATGGAAACAGACAAATATTGAGCCCATTAAATGAAATAATGGTACCACATACTATAACCACCAGTGAGCCTGACGTGATACTATATGATTTTCATATTGCACTAATCCAGTGTTTCTCAACCTGGGGGTCGGGACCCCTGAAGGGGTCGCGAGGGGGTGTCAGAGGGGTCACCAAAGACCATCAGAAAGCATAGTATTTTCTGTTGGTCATGGGAGTTCTGTGTGGGAGGTTTGGCACAATTCTATCGTTGGTGGGATTCAGAATGCTCTTTGATTGTAGATGAACTATAAATCCCAGCAACTATAACTCCCAAATGTCAAGGTCTATTGTCTCCAAACTCCACCAGTGTTCACATTTGGGCATATTGGGTATCCGTGCCAAGTTTGGTCCAGATCCATAATTGCTTGAGTCCACAGTGCTCCTTGTATGTAGGTGAACTACAGCTCCAAAACTCAAGGTGAATGTCCACCAAACCCTTCCAATATTTTCTGTTGGTCATGGGAGTTTTGTGTGCCAAGTTTGGTTCAATTCGATCATTGGTGGAGTTCAGAACACTCTTTGATTATAGGTGAACTATAAATCCCAGCAACTACAAGTCCCAAATGACAAAATCAATCTCGCCCAACCCACGATTAAAATTAGGGAGTATCAGGTATTTGTGCCAAATTTGGTGCAGATATTGACGTTACAATTCATAACAGTAGCAAAATTACAGTTATGGAGTAGCAACAAAAATAATTTTATGGTTGGGGGTCACCACAACATGAAGAACTGTATTAAGGGGTCGCGGCATTAGGAAGGTTGAGAAACACTGCACTAATCTAATTCTATGTTCAGTTCCATGATAATTCATAGCTTTACAGATAACTAACTGTGCAGAATCTTGTGTCTCATTAGAAAGAACACTACTATATTAACACAATTGCAGATAAACTGCTTTTACCATGATATAAGTAAGCAGAGGAATAAATGAAAAATTCAGTGAATCCATAGAAGATGCTTTTTTACGCATCTTGTCTATGACTGAATTTATAAACAAAAAAGAAAGAAGTGAGAAAAAAAGTATTGCTCTTGAAAAATGACGTCTGGTAAACTTCTTTATTTATGAAAGGCTAATTTAATGGATGGCAATAGGAACTCCAGATTAGTTACCACAAAGAGAAGTGTTTTAAGGCACTCCCTAAAACTCATAAAATAAGAGTAAAAATGCACAGATCCATGTGTTGTTGCAACCTAGACCTGGAGGATCCCTCAGTAAACCACCACGAAGCAGCCGTGATTAAATGCTTTATTTAGAATAGGTAGAAAAAGGAGAGAGATAAAAAGATAGTCCACGGATGCTCCCAGCATCAAGGTATTGCTGTGCAAAAGTTTTAAAAGAGTTCAAGATCCAATAAATGAGGAAATAGTCTTGAAACCCCAATGGGCTAAAATTTGGGATAAGTCCTTGGCAAACGATGGCTTGGCTGAATACTTGAGATCCGTGGCGTGGAGGCTCTGCGGCCTGGTCCTGGACTTGAGTTCCGTGGAGCTTGGCAAGGAAAGCTGAATGTTGGCGCGAGATGCTAAGTGCCAACGGGAACCAACTTAAATAGGTCTCTCGTTGTTTTGGCCTTGGAGGCGTTGACTTCGGCGCAACACTTTATCAGGAACAGTTTGTGGGCCTGACTTTCCCAAGCCTCCCGAGGAAGGCAAATATGTCAGCTCATTAGTGGCTGCACCTGGAGAAAAGGGGATAACGAGGCTTTGCTTTCCCAGCATTCCTTATCAGTTTGGGAAGAAAGAAGGCTGCGTCTGGCCTTGACCGCTGGGTGACGTGGAGGCCTCTGCAAAGGTTCTCTCTCAAACCTGGCTGGTGCCTTGGATTTAACATGGCTTCTATCTGGCTTGGCTATGGAGTCAGACTGGGGCATGACACGTGTATTTAAAATCCACCCTCACCTTTCAAAGTCCACTCTCACCTCACTACATGTCACGATGCAAGACCTGGGCCGGCCCCTTAATCACACACACAGAGACGATAATCAGCTAACTACTTTATTGTAGTATAAAATCAGTTGAAAGGTAATTGTCCATAAAAATTATCAAAAGTAATCCAAAAGGTAAAAGGTATAGTCCAAAGGCAAACTTGGCAAGAAAGATCCAAAGACTAGGCAAGGCTCCGCTTAGCTTGCGGATCAAGAAACAAAACAAGGTTACATGATATAAACTTTTCTTGGCAGGCCACTAGCCCCAAACTTAGCTACGTGGACTTGGCTTCGCTACACGTCCGTATAGGATAGACGTGGCCGAAGTACTGAGGATCCGTTCCCACGGATCCTATACTTCATCCCCTTGACGAGGCCCCCGACGCTCTCGGCTTCTCCTCCTCCAATCTGTGCTGTGAGCCCTCGGTCGGTCTCGGCTGTGGTAGCCACCCCTCCTGCGCGCCTCAATGCTCCGTCTCCTATCAAGGTTCGACCTTGCCTCCCAGCACCTGGTTCCCTATCTTCGTGAGAGTCGAACTCCCCTTCTGCTTCCCGGGCCTCTCCCTCGGTTGTTTCCCACATTCTTTCTTGCGAGCCTCCCCGGCCGCTCGTAATCTTCACTATCACTGCTTTCAATTCCGACTGGCCTTCCTGCTTTTCGTAAGGATCAGGCCAGCCGTCATCCCAGGCCAGGCTTTCTGTGGGGGAAGAAGGCCCAGCGATCTCAAAATCCCCTTCTTCTAGCCCCTCCAAATCCTCTTCCGAATCAACTGGCTCCAATGCGAGTGGGACCCCCGGTGCTGCCCCCTGCCCTCCAGGCACAAACGAGAACTGGTGTGCTACACTACACAATACTTCTAGTAAGTAAATCTCTCTGCTGGGCAGGGAAGAAATCCCTAGAGGGAAGTTCTATTTGTTAATATGAGAGCTGTTATGGCTTTCTTTAAATGAGAAACATTTTTGTCAGGTTTTTCTAAAAATTTTAGATGTATAAATATTTTTTTAAGTTGGGGAAAATGATCCTCTGATATCTTGTGTTATTGTATAGAAATTTCAAGGAGATAACTCTTGTAGTTTTTTTAAAAAAATGTTTATAAAACTGTTGAAAAATTCCCAAAATTCCATGGGTATGTGAAATGTTCTGAAACTTGAAGGGCTAATAATAATAATAATAATAATAATAATAATAATAACAACTGTTTATTTATATTCCGCTCTTCTCACTCCGAAGGGGACTCAGTGCGGATTACATTACACATATGACAGACAGTCCCTGTCGGAAGTAGCAAGTTTCGCCCTTATAGCTGTAAAAATGAAAGCGAGAGAGAGAGAGCCCCTAAAGCAGGGGTGGGCAATTGTTTTTTCCAAGGGGCCACACAAGAGCCAAAAATATTATGGAGGGCCGCACCGAAAGACAGAGCTACATTCTAATCTACATTATTTATTTATTTACTATATTTACTGTATATTACACATCATTAATATTAACATATTAATATATCAAGAAATATTCATATATTATTAGTATTAACATCATAATTATTATAGCATATATATAATTATAATATAGTGAAATATTATATTATATTATTTATTATATTATTTTATTATTATAAAATTATTTTAAAAAACCACTAAAATAAAATTAAATGAAATTCAAGAAGACAAGGTGCAAAGAAGGGAGGAGGGAGGAGGGAGGAAGAGGCGGGCACACGGAAGAGGAGTGGCAAGCCGTATTGCCATGGTCCTGCCACAAAGCGGGGGCTGCCGCGGGCTGCACCAGGGCAGCGGGGATTCCTTTCTGCCCTCTCCAGTGGCTTCGGAGTGCCCTCGTGGTGGCGATCTGCGTCAGTGGAGTGAGTGAGGGCCCGAGGGTGGAGGCAGCACCAGCTCCAGGCTCTCCGCCTTCTCCTCCTGCCTCCGACGTGGAGAGGCTCCGGTGCCAGCGGTGTGGTGGGGCGAAGTCTTTGGATGACTTCCTGTAGCCCCGGATGAGCTGACTGAGGCATTCTGGGAACCGTAGTTTTCTGACTCCTATGGCTCCCAGAATGTCTCAACTAGCTCAACCACGGCTACAGGAAGTCATCCAAAGGCTCCTACCCACCACGCGGGCGGCACATACGCTCCAATTCTGGCCATCCGAAGCCCCTCCATGCCAGAGGCATGAGGAAGAGGCAGAGAACCTGGGGCACACCAAAGGGATTCAGACAAATACCGCCGAGATGGGATGGCAGCAGCGGCACCCCTTCTTCTTGGCTCCGCCCCCGACACCCTTCTCTTGGGCCGGACAGAACCGGCTGCTGGGCCGGGTATGGCACCCGGGCCGTAGTTTGCCCACCCCTGCCCTAAAGTTTCCCCACTTATGCAATTAGTATAATGAAAAAGTAACGAATTTTCATTACTCTCACTGTAGTGACTTTTTAAAACTAATGACACTTTAGAAACACTTTAGAAACAAAACACCAACATGCGCTAGCTTTGTAATTAATTTCAAAACTTTTTAAATCAATCACAGATGTTTAGTAATTATTACTAACTATAACTATACTACATAATATAAATTACATGATATATTTATTAGGTGCCTAACCAACAGAACTATGTAAACATCAAAGTAAGGCACTGTAAACAACATCCATCAGTATGATGTCCACATCATTACCCATCATTTAATTTTTCCTTGTCCAACAACTATCAAGTAAATATTTGACATAAAGTAGAAGTTCCTACATTTTTTTTTCAAAAAGGGAAGTAAGATCAGGGCAGAAAACTTGCAGATGAATAAACATCTAATAGAAAGAAGAACAAAAACAAAAGGAAAGAACACCCATGGCCACTTGCAATATTTAACTAAGCTCATAAATGGTCACCAAAATAAATTCTAAAGGATTCCCAGAATCATAGACACACAATGTTGTAAGAGACCTCATGGACCATCTAGTCCAGGGCTGTCCAACTTCTACCAGCCCAGGGGCCTGAATTCCGGTCACTGATGACCTGGGGGGCCGTAGGGTCTGCCCCGCCACCGGCTCCGCCCCCTCCCCACCCCTGGCTCCGCCCTCTCCCCGGCACCCTCCCCTCTCCCCTTATTTTAATTTAATATTAAATATATTTAATTCCATCCTCCCCTCCACCCTTATTTTTATTTAATATTAAATATATTTAATTCCATCCTCCCCCTCTCCCTTATTTTTATTTAATATTAAATATATTTAATTCCATCCTCCCCTCCCCCCTTATTTTTATTTAATATTAAATATATTTAATTCCATCCTCCCCTCTCCCCTTATTTTTATTTAATATTAAATATATTTAATTCCATCCTCCCCTCCCCCCTTATTTTAATGTATCCCATCTCCCCTTATTTCATCTTTAAATGTATTTAATTTTATATTTAATACATGAGGGGAGATGGGGGGAGGGAATGAGGAGCCCCCTGAGGAGCCCCCTGCTTCGGCCTACCTTTTCCAAACGCGCAGGATCCAGGAGTACCCGGATGACGAGAGAGGCGACGACTGACTGAGTCGAAGAAGGTCCTAATCGCATCTGTGGGCCTCAGTGATCCAGTAGTAGAGTAGCCGAAGAGTATCGCGAGAATATGCAATCCACACGGGATTTCGCTGTCAACGGCGGTGTGATCTCGCGTTGACAGCGAAATCCCATGTGGATTGCGTATTCTCACGATACTTGCTCGAACCCGGAAGTAGGTATTTTTTTAAATTTTTATTATTTATTTTATTTTTCAATTTTTACTTTTTATTAAAAAGCTTAGGGGGCCGTATACGGCCCCTGGGCCGCCAGTTGGACAGCCCTGATCTAGTCCAACTCTCTGCCAAGAATCAGGAAAATCACATTCAAAGCAGTTGAGAAATTGCAATGGACAGGCATCCAAGCACACCATGTAGTGTCTGGGTTTGAATCCCAGTGTATTCAGCTATGCTAATCAGGACTTCATGTATTGCAGCACATCATTTTTTGTATGGTTTCTTCATTTGTAAAGTATTTCTGGTTCATCCCGTGCTGTGTAAATCTGTAGTGGCTGAATTTGGCTAGTGCAAAGATGGAGGAGGGAAATTCATTGTAGTTTTCTTTTGAAGAAAATGCTATAATTCACAAAAAAAAAAGACTTAATGCTAAAAAGAGGGAGTTCAAACTGGCCGACCCCTGGCCTGTGGGTACTCATAAATATTAGACAGAGAACATTCAAGTGAAAAGTTTTAAACTGGATTTAACTTTGACTACTGAAGTGATTTACATGAACAAAGCTGTCATGTGTAGAAGAAAGTGTTTATATTATCCTGTCTTATTTGGTGTGCAACAAGGCAAAAAAGGAAAAAAGGAAAGCAATTTGGCTAAGAACAACTGAGATATTGCCACTATAACGGTTGCAAGTGACATCACTGTTAAGCTGTCTGAAGGAATTAAAATAAGTAAACGGCATGACGGGAAAAATGAATATGCATTGGGAACACTTCTTGATGCCTTTTTCTTCTTTAAATGAGGAAGTCTCTCTGGGCACAGAGGAGCAAATTCCGAACTGTAAATATATTCCACTGGCATTGGTAAAGAATGTGAGGAAAAGGCACAAAAGGCAACTGGCAACCCCTGCCCCCTAGACCACGATTAACTCTAAGCTCCGGCTGTATTTAAATAATGCAGGCATTGAAATGAACCCAAGACACGCTATTTACTTCCCAGTACTAGGAATTGACTTGGTCACAGTTGCAGGAGCTACCAGCCTTGTTTCTGAACACAATTCAAAATAAACTATAAAGGAGTCCTACGCCATCTGAAAAATTTCATGCCTATAGGGGAGTAGAAATATGCATGTTGAACTGAAATAAAAACAAATAGGGAATGGTTTGTTCTGCCTTACAATTGTGCTAACGGAGAAAGGCTCTAAAATGGCTAGAGATGTCAGACCCCAGCCTGATTCCTTAGCCAAACCAGGCCAAAGCCATGTTGTTTCTGAGTTGCCAGCTAGGCCAGAAAGCAAGCAGTTCAATCCACGTTCAAGGACAGGCAAAGCTTAGCTCCATCCCGGGCCGATAAGAAGCGCTGGGAAAGTGGAGTCGGGTTAACTCCTTTCCTTCCAGGTGCAGGCACCAATGAGTTGACATACCATTCTGATGCGGGAGGCTTGAGAAAGCCCATGAGAACCAGTTACGATGCACCTTGTGTCGTAACGATCAAAGCCTGTGAGACCTATTTAAGTTGGGTCTTAGAGCTGTGTGGCATCTCTCCAGGGGCGGCCCCAGCGATTCCGCGACCTACGCGGTCACGTAGAGCGTCATCGGCTGGGAGGGGCACCACCGGCTGGGAGGGGCGCCGCCGCGCCGACTCCGCGCCCCCACCGCTGCCGCACTGCCCTGTGCCGCCGTCCGTGCGTGTGCAGTAGCACCTACAGGCGCTATAGCGGCTGTAGACGTTTCTGCGCACGCGCGAACGTTCGAGCACGCGCACTCCCTCCCAAGCGCGCCTGCCGCTTTGGCGCCAGCGCAAAACCTGCACTGCATGCATGCGCGCTGGCTCCAAAGCGGCAGGCACGCTTGGGAGCGAGTGCGCATGCTCGTACATTCGCACGTGCGCAGAAACATCTACAGGTGCTATAGTGCCTGTAGGTGCTTCTGCGCATGCGCGGCCGGCAAAAAGGTGCGCCGCAAAGGTGTGCCGCGGCCGATGGGGCCGGCGGCGGCGTGGCGGTGGCGGTGAGTGACGCAGCGGCGGGGGGGTGACAAAATTTCTTCGCGTACCCCCCCCCAAATTAGGTCGGGCCGCCCCTGCATCTCTCGCCAACATTTAGCTTCAAGCCAAGTCTTCACGGAACCCTGCCTGGGCCTTTGGGCCTTCCAGCCTTTGGACTCTGTTTGCCAAGCCTTTGTGCCAAG
Organism: Anolis apletophallus; assembly: GCA_030556195.1. Lineage (NCBI taxonomy): Eukaryota > Metazoa > Chordata > Lepidosauria > Squamata > Anolidae > Anolis > Anolis apletophallus. The sequence continues at coordinate 2,514,619 of JARBWK010000007.1, forward strand.
AACTTATCCCTGGATTTAGCCCATTGGGGCATCAAGACTCTTTTTACCTATTTTGTTCCTGTTTTACTTTTGGACTATTGCTTTGCAATACCCTGGTGCTTGGGAGCATCAATGGACTATATTTCTATCTTCTTTACTTTTTTCATTTATTCTAAATAAAGCATTTAACCACGGCTGGTCTCAAGTGGTTTACTGAGGGATCCTTCAGGTCTAAGGTGCAACAAGAGACCAGGATGAGGACAGAATTTCCATACACACATCGGCTGTATTGGAGGGGAGGTATCAGAAGACCCCCTTCAAGCGGAGACTATGCCCCTGTGAGTCTGGTCATGTGGAAACAACTGAGCACGTGCTTCTTCAATGCATCTTCTACAGAGATCTTAGATCCAATCTCATTAGACCATGGCTTTCAAAGTACCCGGGGCGCAGTGAAAAGTATTATTCCACCCTGCTGCTTTCGGACTCTTTTAACACTACAATAACTTACAGTGTTGCAAAGTTCTGTGCTGCTGCTCTTAAAATCAGACGGAGGATGATTGACACTGTAAGGCAACACCCTGCTGGGAATGCAGTTAGAGCAACATGTTACAGCTGAAATGCTACTAGACTCGTAATGTGCCCCTCCCTTCCCCTTTAGTGCCCCCCACCAGTGCTTTCGACCTCTCTCGTCAATCTCTCCCGCTGTTGCACCAAAGACCTGGGAGACCCCTCAGTAATCCGCTTGACACTGGCCACGTTTAAATGCTTTTTTAGAATAATTGGATATAGTAAAGAGGCTAGGATTACAGCTGAAATGCTACTAGACTCGCAGTGTGCCCCTCCCTTCTCCTTTAGTGCCCCCCACCAGTGCTTTCGACCTCTCTCATCAATCTCTCCCGCTGTTGCACCAAAGACCTGGAAGACCCCTCAGTAAATCGCTTGACACTGGCCACGTTTAAATGCTTTATTTAGAATAATCGGATATAGTAAAGAGGCTAGGATTATAGTCTAGAGATGTTTCCAAGCATCAATAGACAGCAGCAGATTGTCCAAAAGAAGCAGGATAGCAAGGTTATAGTCCTTTGGCAAACAGGAACAAAGCAAAGAGAATCTTCTTGCCCCAGCAGGCTAATCCAGGAAAGGCAAGTTCTTGGCGCAAGGCTTGGCAAACAAAGTTCTAGGCAGGCCCAATGGCCAGGCAAGGTTCTGTGAGGGCTTGGCTTGGAGTTCTGAACTTTGGCGAAAGATGCTTCCATCTCTGAGACCTGGCTTAAGTAGGTCTCATATGCTTTGAAGTTACGACGCCACCAAGACGTCGGACTGGGTTCTCATAACAGTTCTCCAGCTGGGCCTTTCACATGGGAATGGTATGTGATCCCAATTAGCAGTAGCACCTGGGCAAAAGGGAGTCGACCCATCTCCGCTTATCGGGTCGAGAGGGAGCCGAGCTCCACTTGGCCTTGAATGATGAATGAACTGGGAGTCTTTGCACAGGCTGCCTGGCCGCGGCTTGTCTTTTGGCCTAGCAGGCCTGGCTGGAATAACATGGCTTCGGACTGGTTTAAAAACACAAAAAGCTGACAAAATAATCAAAACTGTACCAACATATATGAAGTCTGCAGAATGAATGTGGATGGGGGTGAGGGCTATCCTCCGTGGGGCCAGGGAAAACCTGGTCCGGGACGGTGTGGGCCGAACCTGCACCACCCACCCGGGGAAGCCAGGGTGGGCCCAACCATCCGAGATGGGGAAACCCCCCTACTCCCAGGTCCCAAATAACACAAAAATGCGTCATCTACCAGCGACATCTACGTCATCCACCTGAGACGGCTCTGCGGAGGTCTCCGCCACGTCATCAGACGACGCGGGCACCACATTGGTCATCATTTCCTGTTTACCTTCAGGATCCCCACTTCCGGCGCTATCAGGCGCCGCCCTCTCAGTGATGTTGCCAGACACTGACCTTGTCCGCCAGGGTACGCGGCATCTCCTTCCTCGCCACGGGCCGGACGCACGCCCTGGCCTCGCCGCAGGAACTTATTGGGAATTCCCACGCCACGTCATCGGCTGTTCCAGCGACGGACTTGTGACATTTTCATTTTCATTTTTGTGTTATTTGGGACCTGGGAGTAGGGGGGTTTCCCCATCTCGGGTGGTTGGGCCCACCCGGGCTTCCCCGGGTGGGTGGTGCAGGTTCGGCCGACACCGTCCCGGACCAGGTTTTTCCCGGCCCCATGGAGGATAGCCCTCAGCCCCATCCACATTCATTCTGCAGACTTCATATATGTTGGTACAGTTTTGGTTATATTGTCAGCTTTTTGTGTTTTTGATTCTGAGGGACAAATCCCCGGTGTGTTTCTAGTCTTTCGGACTGGTTTGACCAGGTTGGGGACAGGCTGGGGTGTGACACCCCTCCCCCTTCGGTTCCATACCTGTTTCAATATCCTGTCTTTAGAAATATATTTTATACTGATTTCTAATCTAATTTTAAATAACTGCTTACTGGGGAGTTGTCTTTCCCTTCTCAGGGCGCTTGTGCCCGCTTTGTGCTGGTCAGTGACCGTAATAAAGTTTTGTTGTTGTTGTTGACTGCAGTAACAACAACAACAACACAGAAAAAATGCAGTGAGGGAAGGCAAAAATCCTCATCATTGCAGAACGTGGTGCAATTCTTTCATTTTCTCTCCTTTGGCTTATCATTTAAAGAAGTGCTTCTTCGTGTCCTGGAATAAACAATGTCGAAGGGATTTAACAATGGCCGTTTAACCTTGGTCACTCATTTTAATTGCTCTGCAGTACCTTGAGACCTATTAGCAATGTCTTACCTTTCATGCCATCTGCTAGTTGACAGTCTCTGTGCTGTGTATTGCACAGAAAGGATGCCTTCTAAATTTCTAGGTCATTTTGACATGATGTTTTATTGCTTTCTCATAGTCCTGCAAACACAGCAAGCAACCTCCGCTACCCAAAGACTGGAAGTAATCTTAAGAGATATCTAAATTTATGGCATAATGTCTGACACTGGAATGCTGAACCAAGCACTCAGAATTCCTCAGACTTCCTCGTGCCCTCAAAACAGGGGGCGCAGAGGCACAAAAGTCAAACTGTTTAAAAGTTGGTTGGCCTTAGTAAGGAAATATTGTTTCCAAACTTTGTTTCCAAACCACCTTTTGAAAGCCAATATTCCAAACCACCATTTACAGATATTGCGAAAATCCTTACTGACAGGCTTAATAAAAAATTATTTATTTCCAGTGATTTTAAAAGATATCAATTATAAAATTATGATAGAGATTGGCTGATTATAGTTTTTGCAATTTGCTATACCAAAATAGACTTGAAGATGGAAAATTCGAAAACCCATTGTTTAGTTCCTTTGGTGCTAAAATCACTAGTCTATCCCCGCAGAGGATGGAGATTATGTAAATATGTAAAGTCCAACGAGAGCATTCTGTTATCCAATTCTCTCAGTCACATCCTTAAACCTTATAGTGTTGCTTGCCAATTCAAAAGAATGTGCCATTTTTCCAGGAAAAAGAATTTTGGGACTTTGACTTACCATATTGCTGAAATGTGACTGTCAACTTGCATTTTAACAACAATGTCAATGCCAATTTCAGACAATGTATCATCATCATCATTTATTATTTCATTAGTCGCCCTCCATCTGAGGTGCTCTGGGCAACTTACATAAAAACAAGATAAAACAGAGTAATCTTACACAAACAGGTATTAAGATTAGATTACAGATTAAATGCTCTGCTAAAGAGCCATGTCTTAAGTGCTTGAATAAAGAACTGTAGGTCACACATGGCTCTTATGTAAGGTGGCAACGAATTCCATAGAGCTGGAGCAGAGATTGGAAAGGCCTTACGCCTTGTAGTTTTGAGGTGTACTTCTCTGGGACTGTCAGACCCCAGCCCGATTCCTTGGTCAAACCAGACCAAAGCCATGTTATTTCAGAGCATGTTGTGTCAGAGATTCCAGCCAGGGCTGGAAAGCAAGCCTCTGCCGAGGCCTCTAGTTCAAGCCACGTTCAAGGACAGAGAAGCCCAGATCCACCTCGGGCCGATAAGAGGCGATGGGAAGTTGGAGTTAGGTTAACTCCCTTCGTCCCAGGTGCAGGCCCTAATGGGTTCACATACCATTCTGATGCGGAAGGCTTGAGAAGGCCCAGCTGGAAACCAGCTCATGAGAACCAAGTTCCGACACACCTTGCGTCGAAAGGATCAAAGCCTGTGAGACCTATTTAAGCCAGGTCTGAGAGATGTGAGGCATCTCTCGCCAACGTTCAGATTCAACGTACAGCTTCAAGCCGAGTCATCACGGAACCTTGCCTGGGCCATTGGGCCTCCTAGCCTTTGGACTCTGTTTGCCAAGCCTTGTGCCAATAACTTATCCCTGGATTAGCCCATTGGGGCATTAAGGCTCTTTTTACCTTTTGACCCTGTTTTGCCTTTGTGGACTATTGCTTGCAGTACCCTGATGCTAGGAAGCATCTTTGGACTATATTTCTATTTACTTTACTCTCTTCATTTATTCTAAATAAAGCATTTAACCATAGTCGGTGTCAAGTGGGTTTACTGAGGGATCCGTCAGGTCTACGGTGCAACAGGGACCCGGTATATAAACCAGATTTTCTTGGGAGGGTCGTATATTGGTGGTTCTGAAGTTATTGGATGGGGGATCTGTTATGGAGGTTTTCTCTAAATTTTATAGGAGCTGTCCAAGGTGATTAATTCATTTCCATGATAACATTCTAGGAAACATCCTATAATGTTTGGGTGAAAACTCAGTTGCCTTACCTCTGACACTTAGCCTCAGTCTTTTCATGAAATCAGTGGTAAAGGGAAACCTTTACCACTGATTTCATGAAAAGACTGAGGCTTAGTTCTAGCTCAGGATCAGTTGGAAAAACAAAATTTTGTAACATATGCAAAGGCTGAACTTATGGCTATGAGTCAAATAAAGTGTAACAAGAGCTATAGGGTTTTAGAATTTGAATAAGGTTAACTTGAACCAGGCATGTAGCCAGGAGGGGGGCTAAGGGGGCTTCAGCCCCCCCCCCCCGAAATTCTCAGGGTGGTCCGCGAGAAGGCCTTACTGGTACATTATTTAAACGGTTATGTTTATTCATATCATGATCTAATTACTATGCTCATTATATCCCACATTAATGGGGTTATTGGGATAACAATACAAAAGGTTTGCTAGGGTAGACCCTCTTCCACCCAGTCTCAGCCCCGAACCAAACTCAGCCCCCAATCAAAATCCTGGCTACGGCCCTGACTTGAACTCATGAACCTTGTCCTATCTCTCCCGTCGTGACCTGGCCACAGTGATCCAAGCCACGGTCATCTCGAGGCTCGACTACTGTAACGCGCTGTACATTGGCCTACCTTTGTCGGTGATTTGGAAAGTTAAACTGGTGCAGAACACGGCAGCCCGCCTGCTGCTAGGAGCCACAAGAACGGCCCATATAACACCACTCCTGCGCGAACTGCACTGGTTCCCCATTGAATTCCGGGTCTCCTTCAAGGTGTTAGTTTTGACTTTCAAGGCCTTACATGGTTTGGGGCCAGTGTACTTGAAGGAGCGGCTTACCCCATATGTGTCCAGAAGATCACTGCATTCAGAGGGGCTTAACTTGCTTGAAGTCCCGGGTATGAAGCTTTGCAAGCTCTCTGCCGCACGGCAGAGAGCGTTTTCAGTGGCTGCGCCGGTCTTATGGAACTCGCTGCCGCCGGAGACGCAAGCCCTGCGGGACCTGATGACTTTCCGCAGGTTCTGCAAGACCTGGCTGTTCAGGCAGGTGTTTGATGTCTGACCGGCGCATGATCAACAACTTGGTTATGGTTTTATGTGACTGTAAGGGGTTGGGTTTGTCAACTGTTTTCATGATGTAAATTTTATGTGTTTTTATATGCTGGAAACCGCCCTGAGCTTCGGGAAGGGCGGTTTATTAAACCAAAATAATAAATAAATAAATAAAATGAAAACAGAACGAAAGAGAAACTGAAGGACTACAAAATAGAGAACAAATAAAAGGTTGGGGCGCAATATTCCCCGACGTAGTATTTTCCAGATGTATTTAACTACATGAGAATAGGGAAGAAGGCTGTTGAATCTCGGCTAAAAAGATGATGTCTCGGAGTCTTCTGCAATGTCTCATATATTTATACATATATTTCTACATGCACGCATGCATGCATACATCAGTTTGTGCCATGATAATGTTTTAGACAATGACATTTATATTCCAATGAATGTTGTGGTCAATGCCTTATGAGTTTTGCTCTGCGCATAAACAATTAATGTGCGTGCATAGAAATCCACCTAATAATGAATCACTTCTATTTAGACTGAAGTGCTGGAAGATATAACCTTGTCAGGATTTCTTGCCTGTCCCTTTCATATTTTACATCTAAAACAATTTTACAAGTTAAGTGACTGTAATATGTCCCTTGTTATGACAGATATGATTGGGATATCAAGGTGAGGTGGGAAATAATCAATGTAAAGGTGACCGAATGTATTCATAGGACCAAACTAAGCACTACGCTAACAATTCCAACCACAGAGATTTTTCTAAGCACATAGAAACACAAGAAACAGGGCAGGAGAGGTCTATTTTTTCAAGTATAAGGGGGCATGCAGGTGAAGTGTGTATAGCTCTTCACTACTCCTTCTCCAATCAATCTTTTCTCAGTTGAATCGGTAATGCTTGAAGTAACCCTGGCTGAGATTAAAAGAATATATGGGGTACGGAGTTAAGTCCAAAGAGAAGGAGAGGGTTCAGTTCTCCTCAGTCATCCATGGCCTCTTTGCTTTGATAGTCAGACCTCTGTCCACCACATCTAATTTGGACTTTAAATGTATTCTCATGGAGTCTTTCAACCAGCTTCTGTCGCGGGGCTTTCAAGCACAGCTGGTTATGCCAGAATTAGCAGGTGAAAGCTTTCACTTTTTGGCAGTAAACAGGGCTGCCTGCTAATTACCGGAGTGGCAAGCTACTGTTCAAAGGCAGTGACGTGAGAGGCGGGTTGATGAAAAGTGGGTGACCCCTTTCCTTTATCCTCACGCAAGGCAGTGATAGAAAACAACTCCATTTGTTCTGAAGCTTAGCTTCTGAGAGACCCAGAGGACTGAGTTTGGAAAGGCTTAAATCCACTTGCCAGTATCAACTAGAGTTGATTCATCGTATCAGTGGGATTTGCAACAACACTGACTTACTGCTCGGTGCTTAATTTAAAGGATCTGCTCTAGTTGACATTAGCAGTTGGATTTATGTCTACGGTTGCCGAAGAGACTTTCAACAAAATAAGAATGAAGCTGATCAACTGCATTGCTTCCAGATTTTCTGCTTGGACATTCTATTTTCGGTGTTTCACAAATGAGTTAAAACGAGTTTTCAGAACTTTTCAATGCAATGGATAGGTGCAAGGTCCCTCGATATTCCCTTCCAATGTCATGTGTGGATGTTGAGGAAACTACAGGCAAAAAGGAGCTATTCCACATAACAATTCCGTACTATATATGCATTTTAAGACCTGTAACCACAAATATGATAATTTTACTGTGACTGTACTGGAGAATACCCACCCTCAGCCCCACTCTGACATCAAACGGGTCCTACTTCGTCTCGAAAATAAATGGATAATAAATCTAAACAGCGAGACCCCGCACGGGTTAAATGACAAATTATCCGTGAGTGAATTACTTGTTTAATTGGGACACCTGTGTCAGCCACTATTTAATAGCTAACTTACTGAGCCTTGATGCTCTTAGCCCAGTATCTACGGATACTGCTCCCATCTGCGGTGCTCCTGTTGTTCCACGCCTAGGTATGTACCCACCTGTCTCCTTTGTATTATGCTGTCTGTAAAGATACTTTCCCAATGACCCCTGCTGTTCCCTTTTTGGTAGCGTCTCTATACTAATATTTTAACATTTCTGTATTTACTATATATACTATAATCAATGTGTATTATTGTAACTCTAGTGCTTCGCCACTCACAAGACGCTCGTGAGATTTCACCATTTAGGCCACGCCCCCGGCCCTGAGGAAGCCCCCACGGGGGGAGAAACGAAGGCGCGCGAGATCCTTTCGTCGGCCCAAGGACCACCTTCCCTATAGATTATACTACTTCCGTGAGATTTTACTCGAACTTTTGCATTATTTTGAACATTTACCTTTGTTTGGGAAGAGCGTCTGGGACTGTGCCTTGTTATTTACCAGAGACTTTCCTCCGCTGAGCCTGGGCGTCTCAGTTCACCCTTGCGTGAGCTTGTTCACCACCATTATGTTTATTCATATGATGTTGGTACTTACCTTTTGATATGTGTATATTTCATGCTTGTATTCCATGTCTACAATATATGTGTATGAACTAGAGATGACTCTATTATTGTTTGTATAATTGACTATTCTGATCCGTTCTTATTGCTTATTTGTTAGCCAGTACGCTGTCTTTTCCACTCTGGATGTTGAGGAAACTGGCAGATGAATGTTAAACACTAGGCATGGTTTTGAACCCAAAAATGGCGATTCTAAAATCAATTAGTAAAGAAAGACTTACAAAAAAATTCCCAAAAATTTCTAAAATGTAACTTAATTACTAACGAAATCGTTAGTAGTTCATATGCCAGCGCATGCGCATTCCAGATGTTTTGGCCTACAACTCCCAGAAATCCTAACAGCTGGTAAATTGGCTGGGATTTCTGGGAGTTGTAGGCCAAAACTTGAATAAATCACACTGAATTCTAGATGGGACTCTCCAAATAGGAAGGAGGGAGGGAAGGAGGGAGGGAGGGAGAGAGTATTCTATTCTTAGAAGCAGCAAAAGAAAAGGAGGAGGAGCCCCCCTTGCTCCTCGCTGCCTCTCTCTCACCCCAATCCCGAGGGAGCGAGGGCCCAAGTTTGCCCAGGCTGGTCATATACCTACATTCCATGCACATGCAATAATACAGCAGTAATAACAATGGGTATAAGAAGAGGTAAAATTCAAACCGAAGTATTCTGACTGGTCCCTCCTCATGCGGTGCAAACGGGCTCTTCTCCATGAGCCCGGGAAAGCCAGCGTTTTCTGCTTGGGTGCACACACATACATATTCTTTGGGGATTTGCTGCAGAATCTTCTCTATGAGCCCGGATTCTGCAGCAAATCCCCCAAGAATATGTATGTGTGTGCACCCAAGCAGAAAACGCTGGCTTTTCCCGGCTCACAGAGAAGAGCCCATTTGCACCGCATGAGGCAGGGACCAGTCAGAATACTTCGGTTTGAATTTTACCTCTTGTTATTGTTATTACTGCTGTATTATTGCATGTGCATGGAATGTAGGTATGACCAGTTGGATTACTTATAATATTGGGCACTTACAGTAGCATTCATTCTATTATACATTAGGTTGGTTTCTCACCCCAATACTCTTTGATGCTTTAGATCCTGGCAGGCAGGAGAGGCAGGAAGCCTGGGAAAAATGTAAACAGAGAGGTTTACTCAGAAGTAAATCCACAAGGGGGCCCTTCATCCAAAGTGCCCTCCTTTGCAGATTTACTTCTGAGTAATCCTCTCTGTTTACATTTTCCATTAAACACTGTTGATGGGGCAGCATTTTCTACAGTACATGCGACTAGGAAATTAGACTGTGCGTGGCATGTCACATAGAACAAGATAGACCAAATTCTGTCAACACGATACCACTGTCAGGCCCCAGCCTGGTCCCATAGTCCAGCCAGACCAAAGCCATGTTAATTCCAGGACATCTGCTAGGCCTGAGAGCAAACCTCTGCATGAACCTCTGTGTCAACCAGTGGTCAAGGGCAAGCGCAGCCTTTCTTCTTCCCAGGCCGATAAGAAGAGCTGGTAGGGCAAAGCCTGGTTGCCTCCCCAGCTCCCAGGTGCTGTGACTAATGAGCAGACATTCCTTCCTTCCTTGGAGGGCAAGGGAGGGCCAGGCCCACAGACTATCCATGGGAAACAGTTACGACGCAGTATGCGTCTTCAGGGAAGAAACCAAGGAAAACCTATTTAAGCTGCTTCCCATTGGCTCTAGGTATCTCTCGCCAACGTTCAGCTTTCCTCGACAAGTTCCACGTACTCTAGTTCCAGCCCGGGCTGTTGGGCCTTCAAGTCCTCGTACTCAAGTATTTGCCAAGCCCTTGTTGCCAGAGACTTAACCAGGATTTAGCCCATTGGGGTATCAAGACTATTTCTTCCTTTTTGAGCCTTTTTACTCTTGGACTATTGCATCGCAATACTTGATGCTGAGAGCATCAAAGGATTATATTTTTATCTCTTTACTTCTTTTTACTTGTTCTAAATAAAGCATTTAATCACGGCTGGTCTCAAGTGGTTTACTGAGGGATCCTTCAGGTCTAAGGTGCAACAACCACTGATATCCATCCTCCCCCCCCCAACCTCCAAACAGGACAGCCCTTATGAATTCTCTGCAAAGTGTGTGTAATTGGTGAGTACACACAGACCATGTAATACTGGGCCCTAGAGAAATTCACCTGGAGGTCACTAGGTGGAGAGTTTTCTCAGCCACTGCTCCAAAACTGTGGCACTCTCTGCCACCCGACATCTGAGCCATGTGCGAATTGAGTTGTTTTATTGTCGCACTGAAGACTTGGCTCTTCGGCAGAGCATTTGATTAGTGGTTTTGATGATAAGTGTTTTATTGATTTATTTTGTAAGGCGCCCAGAACACCGTTGGTGGAGGGTGACTAAGCAAGTAATAAGAATTGATTGATTGATTGATTGATTGATTGATTGATTGATGTAATAGCTGTGAGGCTATTTCAGATAATTTTGGTGAACTACAAAAGCTCCCTCAAAATAAGCTTTTTGATCTCAAGAGATTGCTAAGGAGAAGTACTGTTGCTGGTCCTGCACTCTGTAAAGTATGAGCATAGCTGGTTGCATCAGGGATTAGTAGGAATTCCCACACCCCATGGGTTTTCCCCCTACTCCATACTGTTTCTGAGGGACTGGGGAAATGGTTCAGGGTGGTGTCCATAACAATAGACCACATTGGAAGGTTATGGGGGGCTGGGAGAGAATGATCCAGTGTACAAACTAAAATTTTCACATGGAGGTCTTAGTAATCCCTATTGGGATTGATACAATATTGGAACAAATTTAAAAGGGGACAAGAATACTTCTTGAGGATCATAAAATTCTGATTCGAAAGTCCTGGGCTGATGATTTTTGATGATTTTTTTTAAATGATTCTATACAAAATCCACACATTTTGTGTGTGCATGTTGTGACGACCTGGGCTATAAAACTAGGAGGCTTTAACGACTAGGACACTGCCACCAACCTAAAAACACTTTTTAGGATTTCTTTTAAAATAATTGTTAATCTAGGCTCCAAATCCACAAATAAACGAAGAGGTCTGCTGAGGTAAAACTTTCCCCTTTGACTGGGAATGTGGGAAGGCTGGAACTGCACACACTGAGGTAATGAGGCACACTACAAAGCTTTTTGGTAAAGTTAACAGATGGAACATTTATTAACTCAACAGGCAGATCTTAAAGCACAAATGCATAATGGTTATACAAAATGGCATGAGAGCGTTTGGTTACTTAGGATTGCTTTCTTAGAACTTCGTTACAAAACTAGACAGTTCGAAACTTGTCTTTCTAAACTTCCTCTCACTCCAATATTAAAACTAGACGTGAGTAGTCTTCAACTAACTAACCTAGTTAGTTCCCTGAGCTAACACTCAGTCTACCAGAAGCACCCCAGCTACTAACTCTTTCCAAGAGTTTTCCTATAGCTGGCTTCTCCTGAGATATGAGCTAATCTCTAACCCTAGAGATTCCAAAAGCCTGTGACTGACTACCTGTCAGCTCTCACACAGAACTTTTCCTGTTAGTTTCAAGACAACTGTCTTCTCTGACTGCTCACTCTCAGCTCTGTCAAGAGAGTGCTTTCTCTTACAGCTCTGACAACCGACTGACAATAAGCTTCACCTCTTTCCCTCTCAAGCAGCTTGGCTCCTCCCCTCTGCTCTGAGCCACTCCCAGGCAGCTCTCTCTCTCTCTCTCTCTCTCTCTCTCTCTCTCTCTCTCTCTCTCTCTCTCTGAGAAGGATCCAAGCCACTTCCCCTTTCCTGGCCATCCTGTTTTACCATGGATACCAAACTGCTATGCTGGTCTGGGCCTAGCATAAAATGGGTGAGTCCTCACACATGTGCATGCAGAAAACAGCTTTTTTATCACAAAAACTGATATTTATTTTTCTATGCAGAAATACAAATCGTTGTGCTAATTTTGCAAACTAAGTCTGGAACTGTGAATAGTCATATAAACCAGTTTTCTCACAGAAGACTTTCTCAAGGAGGAAATAAAATAGTTAAAATTGCCAACTGCTTTCTTTAAAAATAAAATTACTGATTTATATCCCTAGATCAAAGGAAGGTGGTAGAATCCAGAAGTGGTACATTGAAAGAGTTTTAGATGAAAATGTCATTTTTTGAACTGTATCACCTTAACAAAACAAGGTTGATTATTATTATTATTATTTGATTGCTTTTTTAAAAAAATGCAAAATAAAAAGTTATGGAAGATCCTGCTTTTAGAAATAGCACAGTATCAGGTTTGGCAAGTACTTGAAAGGGAAACTACTAGGGCAGTGTTTCCCAACCACTGTGCCGCGGCACACTAGTGTGCCGTGAGCGAACCCCTGGTGTGCTGCGGTAAAACCTCTCTTCCCCCCTTTCTTTCCCTCCTGCTGAACTCCTGCTGCTGCTTGCGGCGGGAGGAGGAGGAAGCGCCAGGCTGCGGCAGCAAAGAAGGGGCCGGGGCGCCGCCGACTTTGGTCGTTTTCGTGTTTATGTGTACCAACTATTACTACATTTGGCACTGGCTGGACGTGATAGCCTTTCTAGTGACTGTGTAACAACTCTCCTGTCTAATGCCCACCTGGAATGATACAGGAGCCTATATATTGAAGGTGGAAGCCTCATTATTGCTCCATGAGGTGTATTGTTGCATAAGAACAGTACTAGTGAACAGCTTTGAAGCTATATGGACACATTTTTTCTAAACACAGAGAGAGACTGACAGCTGTTGAGCAAGACCTTCGTGTGTGTCTTTCTGCCATTCCTGCCAGGATATCTATGTTGTGTTCATCGAAACAGGCCCAGGTTTCACACTGAGTGTATAAATACATTTAAAAACATATTAACTATATGTATTACTGTGTTAGAGTGTCATTTTGTGTCATTTTGGTTGGTGGATTTTGTCAATGTAATAAATGTGCCGCGGCTCAAAAAAAGGTTGGGAAACACTGTACTAGGGAATGTCAGGCACTATTGGCCACTGGTACTCAGAGTAATATGGGTCACTGCAAGTCCATGACCTGTTGGTTGCCAAGGAATGGTTTGTGTCCAAGAAAGAGACAACCAGACAATTAGCATGGTTATGATATTAGTGTCTGGCACATTAGAGACAAGGTTATCTAGTTCCTCCTCCTTGAGATAGCCTGAGGGGCAATGCTCTAGGCTACATTCAGAAGAATCAGAGCAAAACAATGGGTAAACTACCTATTATCAATCTAGCAACACAAACGGAGGGTTTGCAATGAGGTAAGTATATATATAACCTGATATAAATTTAAATCTACTGAATGTATTGCAAAGAAATACTAACCAAGAGTGCAGTGTATACAAAGATATATATAATCACAAAAATACAGTCAGGTGTAATGAAGAAGCAATAAGACTATCAAAAGGTATATCGATAAATCTCCACTATAATCCACGACATATAAGCCACTTACCTTCTAATCATAAGCACAAGTGTGCAGATATACAGGGCCGGGGAGATAGCATAGCGGTAACACAGCTGTGCTTGCAATCTGAAGGTTGCTAGTTCGGTTCCCCGAGCTGGCTTGGACAACCAGCTGTGAGCCGAGTCCACTGCTCACCCAAGCAGTTCGAAAGCAGCCCAGCTGTGAATAGATAAATATGGGAACCACGAAGCGGGGAAGGATTTTTACAGAAAGGACTTTACAACTTTGCAACGCCTGAAAAGTTCGGCTGTCGGGACGGTGGAATGCAGGAAACAGAGGCTCCCATCATGAGGATGGAACAACAGCACCCCCTTGTGACGTAATGACGCAATGACATAACAACAATGACGTAATGGGGCAACCACAACCACATCCTGTGACGCACACCATGTGACACAGCCGGAAACAAGAAATCCTTCTAAAATTGCACTGTGTACAGTGTATTGTAATTTGTATGTCTTCCGACAGGGATTGTCTGTCGTATGTGTAATGTAATCCGCACTGAGTCCCCTTCGGGGTGAGAAGAGCGGAATATAAATAAACAGTATTATTATTATTATTTTACCACTTCACAAGTTTTCCAAAAGAAAACCAGGAGTAGAAATTTATCATCAATGGTAATAACTTAACCCACAGTCTTCCATTGTGAGTCTCCTCCGCTATGAAAGTAGAAATGGAGGATATGGAAGTTCACAGTATGAGAACCAAATGGCAACGATGGCTGAGTGTAGTCCCATGGAGAGTCGAAGTGGAGTATGGGGAAAAAACATGGATTATATCCAAACAATATAGTTCAACTAACTGGAACAATAGCAGAGTAGAAGAGCTTCAGCGGGGATTATTGTAAGGGACCGCAATCAAAGGGAAGAATGGCAATGGCAGCCCCCTTTGAATGTTACAAAAAACATTGTTACAAAAAAGGCTAGATCTACACTGCCATATTTATTTATTTATTTATTTATTCGATTTGTACACCACCACTGTTGTTTTACTTACTATTATATGTATGTTTTGCCCATTGTTTGTTTATTGAATTGTGTTGTAAACCACCCCGAGAAGCTGGGAGTGGCGGTGTACAAGTCCAAATAAATAAATAAATAAATAATTTTATGGTACTTGTTATCAGTAGTCTTTTAGGGCAGTCTTTCTCAACCAGTGTGCCGTGGCACACTAGTGTGCCGTGACAGACCTCCTGCTGTGCCACGAGAAAAGCTCTCTGCCCCCCTTCCCCCCCTCCTGCCGAACTCCTGCTGCTTGGGGGAGGAGGAAGGGCTGGGCAGTGGCGAAGAAAAAGAAGAAGGGACCGGGGTGCCGCCTCCTTCGGCCATTTCCCCAGCCAGCCTCCAATCTGCCATGACTCCCACCATGACTCTCGCCCTGAAGCCACGTGGAGGAGGAGCCCCGCCGATTGAAGCCTGTCCACCACTCATGCTCCTCCTCTGTAGGAGAGCTAAAGCTGGGGGAGGGGGCGGGGCATGGCGCGGCCTGTAGGAGAGCTGAAGCTGGGGGGAGGGGCATGGCGTGGCCTGGCTCTGCCCCCTCCCCTGGCTTCGGCACTCCCAGCAGCTTCTCCAGCCTTGAGGGGGCAGTGCCAAGCCAGCATTGTGCTGTGTCTGGCACCGCTGGCTTGGCACTGCCCGCTCAAGGCTGGAGCAGCTGCTGGGAGAGGTGAAGTCGGGGGTAGGGGTGGGGCATGGCGCAGCCTGGCTCCGCCCCTTCCCCAGCTTCGGCACTCCCAGCAGGCCACCAACCCCCAGCCGTTCTTTACTGTGTTAGAGTGTCATTTTGTGTCATTTTGGTTGGTGGTGTGCCCCCGGATTTTTTTAATGTTAAAAGTGTGCCGCGGCTCAAAAAAGGTTGGGAAACACTGGTTTTAGGGTGTTAGATATGGAGGATATTTCATATCCACAAAGTAGCAGTCAAGTAACGGCTGTGCTGCTCCAGGTGCTTGTGGTATGATTTCATGCAAGTGACCTGCCTCGGTGTTTCTCTTGACTTTCGGCTGATCTGCCCTCCTAAGTGAGATTAAAATGTAGTGGGTATTTATTCTAAATAAAAAGTAGCCCTTTCAATCACTCCTAAGATCTTACAAAGGTGAGATAATCCATTACTGTAAAACACTTACACCACTTTCAAAGTAATTTCATTCTGCAATTCGCTTGTATCATAATCTGATTTACTCCCCCCACACCCCAACCCCCCACCCCCCACCCCCTGCTCTCCTTCTGGCTCTGAAATGGTTGACAATAGCCGAAGAAAGTTCTGCTGATGAGAATAACTCGAGCTCTTGGCAGTTTTTATTTCCTACTGGAAGACCTTGACCTGCAGACATGTTTATTGATTTCCAGATGCATTGGGGGAAAAGAAGGTCATTCATACCACGCTTCCCTGTGTTGAATTGCATGTCACAGGTACATGAAAGTTATATATGGGGCGGCACCTATATACGGGAAGGAAACAAACAAACAGGGCAGTCAAAAGACATACAAGTTTTCATAAGCAACATAACGGAACTCTGTAGCAAGAGGTGTCGTGAAGGCTATTAGTTGATATGGCATTAAAAGGAGATTCTCTCTGGCATGACTTTCCTTAAGAAGGACTCATCCCACGCTTTCTACAAGCACGTTGATGCTTTTTTGGAGGTTGGGTGTGTCCTTTGAGCCTGTGCAATGGATTTTTCTGGTGGAGCGCAGCGTGCACAGAACTGGCCTCACCCTTTAAACCAGTGTTTCTCAACCTGGAGGTCGCGAGAGGGTTTCAGAGGGGTCGCCAAAGACCATCAGAAAACATATATTTATGATGGTCTTAGGAAGTCCTTTGGCAGAGAAGGTTGAAGATCTCTCCGCTTGTCCTTCTCTTTCTTTTTGGAAACAGACTGTGAATTCTCCCACCTAAAGCTCTACTCTGCAGTGATTGGCAGGCCTCCCAGCCAAGGGGAGGGCTGTTTCTGAGACTCCAAGCGGGAAGGGGAGAGCAGGCGTGCTTGGCGCATGACAACATGATGCGCATGTGTGGGTGAGGGAGAGTGTGTGAGGTGGGATGGAGGCTCATGCCAGTTAGTCCCTTCAAGGCATGAGGGTTCTGTGTAGGAAGTTTGACCCAATTCTATCATTGGTGGGGTGCAAGGGGCTGTTTGACTGTAGGTGAACTATGAATCCCAGCAACTACAACGCCCAAATGTCAAGATCTATTTTCCTCAAACTCCACCAGTGTTTACATTTGGGTATATTGAGGATTAGTGTCAAGTGTGGCCCAGATCCATCATTGTCTATACTGCTCTCAATGTAGGTGAACTACAACTCCCAAATTCAAGGTCAATGCCCACCAAACACTTCCAGTATTTGCTGTGGGTCATGGGAGTTTTTTGTGCCAAGTTTGGTTCAATTCCATTGCTGGTGAGTTCAGAATGCTCTTTGATTGTGGGCGAACTATAAATCCCAGCAACTTCCAAATGACAAAATCACGCCCCCCCCTCAAAAGTACAGTTATGAAGTAGCAATGAAAATAATGGTTAGGGGTCACCACAACATGAGGAACTGTATTAAGGGGTCGCAGCATTAGGAAGGTTGAGAAACACTGCTTTAAACTGGAACTCGCTTCCTGACCACACTCGGGTGATCTCTGAGCTCGCCCCTTTTCGGAGAGCGTGTAAGACCGCTCTTTTTAGGTTGGCGTTTAGCTAAATCTGAGTGTAAACGGTATGTTTACCCCTGAGCTAAGAACCGTAATCTTCGTTGTTTACTACTGTTATGCATTGTACTTTGATTTGATTTTGATTTATTCGGCTTTTATGCCGCCACTCCCAAACAGGCTCGGGGCGGCTCACAACCAAAGGCAACAATATAAAAACAGATGCAGCATAGAACACAAAAAATAAAAACATCGTTAAAATACAGAGTGCAGCATTTAAAACAATTAAAAACAGTTTAACACCATTAGCACGGCCTGGACATAGGTTATTCCCAGCCAGGGTGCAATCCACTAGGCCTGCACCTGAAAGGCGAGCCGGAAGAGGTGGGTTTTACACGCCCGCCTGAATGGGAGCAGGTCATGAATGGCCCGAGTAGCTGCTGGAAGGGCATTCCAAAGAGTCGGCGCAACGACCGAGAAGGCCCTTCGCCGGGTAGTTGTCCTTTTGGCCACTTTAGCGGAGGGTACAGCTAGGAGGTTGGCGTCCTCCGAGCGCAGTGATCTCGGGGGACAATATGGGGTGAGACGGTCCCTCAGGTACGCTGGCCCCAGGCCGTGTAAGGCCTTAAAGGTGAGAACCAGCACTTTGAAGGCAATCCGGTGCTCAATTGGCAGCCAGTGCAGATCCTGCAAGGTAAGTGTTATGTGGCAACCTGCTGGCGTGCCAGACAGGAGCCGGGCGGCAGTGTTCCGCACTAGCCTGAGCTTCCGGGTTACCGACAGAGGAAGGCCAACGTAAAGAGCGTTACAGTAATCAAGCCTCGAGATGACCGTGGCTTGGATCACCGTGGCTAGGTTGGACCGGGACAAGTAGGGGGCCAGCCTCCTTGCCTGTCGGAGATGAAAGAAGGCGATCTTGCTGACCACGGAGACCTGAGTCTCCATGGTCAGCTGGGAGCCCAGATGGACACCCAGGCTCTTCACGGAAGACGATGGGCAAAACGCCACACCGTCCAGGGTCGGAAGCTGGACATCCCCACCACCCGGGCGACCCAGCCACAAGATCTCCGTCTTCGCCGGATTCACCCTCAACCTACTGGCTCGCAGCCATCCAGTAACGGCTTTGAGGCAGCGTTGGAAACAATCGGGGACTGAACCGGACCTGTCCTCCACCCTCAGAATGAGCTGAGTGTCATCAGCATACTGGTGGCACTCAAGCCCATAACTCCGCACCAGCTGTGCAAGCGGCTGCATGTAGATGTTGAATAATAGAGGGGAAAGAATGGCCCCCTGCGGAACTCTACAAACTAATGGGGAGCCCTCGGAGACCACTCCGCCCCTCCTCACACGCTGAGACCGCTGGTGGAGGAAGGAGGTGAGCAATTTTTGGGCTTTACCCCTCACTCCAGCCATGGCCAGGCGGTGGATCAAAAGATTGTGGTCGACCGTGTCAAACGCTGCCGTGTGGTCCAATAACACGAGCAGCGCAGACCCGCCTTGGTCAAGCTGGCAGCGGAGTTGGTCTGTGATGGAGACCAGGACCGTCTCCGTCCCATGCCCCGAACGGAAGCCGGACTAGAAGGGGTCTAGCCATGTTGCATCATCTAGGAAGGACTGCAACTGCTCCGCTACTGCCCTCTCAACTACCTTCCCCAGGTACGAAAGGTTCGACACTGGTCGGTAGTTGGAGGGAACCGCCGGATCTAAAGACGGTTTCTTCAGTAATGGAGCTACCACCGCCTCTTTTAAGCACTCTGGAAACTTTATGGTATGCTTTTATTGTATGTTTTCATTGTATGCTGTGATCCGCCCCGAGCCTGCAGGGAGGAGCGAAATATAAAATTGAATAATAAAGAAATAAATAAATAAACCAAAGGTTCACCGGGGCCTAGCAAGCTTGGACGGTGGCAGCAAGGTCCTCAGGTCATAGGTTTGGTTTGAGTTTCCTTCTCTTAGATGGTTGCCAAAAGGCTAGAGAGCCCATCCTGCCCATTGATGCTCTTTGTCAGACCCTTCGGTTGTGACCTGTCTGGCATGGGAGGCCCTGTCGGTGGCTATTATGCCACCGCCAGCATAGCTCACAAACTTCATTAGAATACGCAAGCCTCTCCTCCCAACCTCAATATATTCATCAGTCCATTTCCAAATAATGACAGGAAGTAACAGGGTGCCATTTTGAGAGGGAATAGAGAAGAAAACAAAAAATACTTAGACTTGTGGGATGTGGTGCAACCCCTTGAAGGTCTGGGCAGAAATAATCCCTAGCCCCATCCTTGGTTGAAAGACATACAATTCTCCAAGTAAGAGAGCCTCACCATAGTAAACATTTAGAGGAGGGACACATTCGGAGTTCCATATGGATGCTGCCGTCAGTTCCACAGAAACAGTGTGGAAATACAGTAATAAATGAAAGTGAACAGTGCTGAAAAGGTTATTGAAATACAAGCATATGCAAAGTGGAACATGCCTTCCTGCCTCGGGCATCAGATGAGGTAGTGGACACCATTTGCCATTCCGCCTCCGGCAGCAAAATGTTTCAGCCTATGTTCTTACATTTTATTTTGCTTTTTTAATATAAGAAAAGCAAAGGTTCAAATATCTAGACTAGTTATGACTCCTGATACAAGGAAACAGATATTCGTTGTTGGTTTAAAAACCTGAACACCAATACCTTTAGGCTGGATAAGCCTCCTTAACTTGACCCGAGGAAAGATAAAGCATGTTCAGCGAGCTGTGTTCAGCCCTCTTATGTATGCTGCTGCAATGCTCCTTGCTCTAATGCGCTATGCAGAACAATGCTTCTACTATTTGCTCGTGCTTCTTTGCGGATATTACTGTATTAAAGCCTGAGCCGCAAAGGCACTCATTTTCCCCAGGCCACTTTGTAGAGGATTCATAAGGACTGCCATGCTCTTGAATACAGATTGGCAAATTACAAATCTAAGAGGCAGATGTAAAGTGATCCCGGTGAACGGGAGGGGAAAGTGCAATGTCTGTTTCCAATCATTGTCTAACTTGCAGTAAATGTTATGTACAGAATAATAACACTAGCTGGGTGGTGGTGGGTGGAAGAAAACTGTGTCTCTGCAGTGTAAACAGTTAAAAATTACATTGGGCCATTATTTGCAAAAAGCTGTACCAAGACGGAGATCCTGTGGCTGGGTCGTCCGGGCGGGGTGGAGATCCAACTTCCTTCCCTGGACGGCGTGACATTATGTCCGTCGTCAACAGTTAAAAGTCTTGGTGTCACTCTGGACTCTCAACTGACGATGGAGACGGTAATCTCCGCCGTCAGTAGAGTTGCTTTTTTCCATCTCCGGCAGGCAAGGAAGTTGGCTACCTGCCTCTCCCGCCGCGACCTAGCCACAGTGGTCCAAGCCACGGTCATCTCGAGACTGGACTACTGTAATGCTCTCTACGTTGGCCTTCCTCTGCTAGTGATCCGGAAATTGAAACTGGTCCAGAATACGGCAGCACGCTTGCTGGCTGGCGTCTTGATGACCAGCCACATAACACCTGTCCTCCGCGAGCTACACTGGTTACCGGTGGAATGCCGGATCACTTTCAAAGTGTTGGTACTGACCTTTAAGGCCTTGAATGGTCTGGGGCCAGTGTACCTTAGGGACCGCCTCATCCCATACTGTCCCACTAGGGCAGTGTTTCCCAACTAGTGTGCCGGGGCACACTAGTGTGCCGTGAGCGATCATCAGGTGTGCCGTGGGAAATTGGAACCTCCAGGAAGGCACGGGGGGGGGGGGTTCTAGTGTGTTGAAGTATAAAAACCCTAAGAAACCTACCTCAATAAAGGCACAAAATTACAAACAACCCCCCAACCCGTTGTCTACTTGGTCTCTCCCTCTCCATGCATTGGGAAGGCCCGTCTCCCTTTCCCCAAGTAGAGACCTCCTCTTGCCTCCTGGGGGTTCTGTGTGGGAAGTTTGGCCCAGTTCTATCATTGGTGGGGTCCAGCATGCTCTTTGATTGTAGGGGAACTATAAATCCCAGCAACTACAACCCCCAAATGTCAAAGTCTATTTCCCCTGAACTCCCATCTGCGTTCATATTTGGGCATATTGAGTATTCATGCCAAGTTTGGTCCTGATCCAACATTGTTTGAGTCCACAGTGCTCTCTGGATATAGGTGAACTACAACTCCAAAACTCAAGGTCAATGCCCACCAAACTCTTATAGCATTTTCTCATGGTTATGGGAGTTCTGTGTGGGAAGTTTGTGTCTTTCTGCCATTCCTGCCAGGATATCTATGTTGTGTTCATTGAAACAGGCCCAGGTTTCACACTGAGTGTATAAATACATTTAAAAACATATTAACTATATGTATTACTGTGTTAGAGTGTCATTTTGTGTCATTTTGGTTGGTGGTGTGCCCCTGGATTTGGCAAATGTAAAAAGTGTGCTCAAAAAAGGTTAGGAAACACTGCACTAGACAGGGCCGTAGCCAGGATTTTGGTTGGGGGGGGGGGGCTGAGTTTGGTTGGGGGGCTGAGACTGGGTGGAAGAGGGTTTACCCTAGGAAATCTTTTGTATTGTTATCCCAATAACCCCATGAAGGTGGGATATAATGAGCATGGTGATCAGATCATGATATGAATAAACATAACAGTTTAAATAATGTACCAGTAAGGCCTTCTCGCGGACCACCCTGAGAATTTCGGGGGCTGAAGCCCCTTAGCCCCTGGCTACATGCCTGGCACTAGGCCACTACGTTCAGAGTTGGGCCAACTCCTAGACGTTCCCAGCTTCAAAACATACCACCTGACGGCCACAAGACGGAGGGCCTTCTCTATAATCGCTCCCATCCTGTGGAATGCACTGCCTTCCGGAGTCCGTGCCCTCACGGACCTGCTGGCATTCCGGAAGGCGTGCAAAACCCTCCTGTTTCGGCAGGCTTTTGGGTAATGGGCGATGACCCGTCCTCTTGCTGTTTTTGACTCCTGATGAAGTCATTTTTTGCTTCATCTGTTGCTATGTTTTTTATGGTATTTTATTGTGTTTTAGTGTTTTATTGTGTTTTTAAACTGTAAGTCGCCCTGAGCCACGTCGGATGTGGCGTCTCACAAATGCAAATAATAAAATAAATAAATAATATAGGTCACAGATTTGTTAAGATATAGCAGTATTGTTCCTACTGGAAATCTTGGAAACATTGCTTTTTCAAAAAATAATAACTTCAAGAATCCTTTCAACTATTCTACGTGGGAATTTGGGGAGAAAGTACATTTCTCAAGTTTTGGAAAGGCGTGAACATAGTGAAAGCAATTATGGAATTGGCTACAAGGACGTCATGACATGTGTGACAGTGGGGCGATTCATCGGGCAGCGTGTCAAATCCATGGAGCAGCAGGGGAAGCCGTCACACCACATGGCCCACATGGCCACTTTCTCCATCACACGGAGGAAAGTGTCACCCCCCTCTGCATTGGCTCTCATTCCAACTAATGAGAACGCAGGAAACCTCCCACGTTCCCTGAGTTCTATTCCAGGATGTTTCCAGGAAAGAGCCAGGATGGAGCCCTGCAAGAAGTACCCACGTCATGTGATGGGCGCTGGCAAGCTCCACCCTGGCAGCATCCTAGGAAGTTGCAAAAAGTAAGATGGAGATACTGTGGCTGGGTCGACCGGATTGTGGGGCGGTCCAGCTTCCCACCCTGGATGGCAAGGCAGTTTGCCCGTCATCATCAGTAAAAAGCCTGGGGTTGTTTTTGCCCCTTTGCTGTCTATGGAGGCCCAGGTCTCCACTGTCAGCCAAACCGCCTTTTTCCACCTGCGACAGGCTAGGCGGCTGGCCCCCTACTTATCTAGAGACGACCTAGCCACAGTTATCCAAGCCACGGTCATCTCAAGGATAGACTACTGTAATGCCCTTTACATTGGCCTGCCCTTGACCGTGATCCGGAAGCTTAAGCTCGTCCAGAACGCCGCTGCTCGACTCCTCGCTGGAGTGCCGGCGAGGAGCCGCATGACTCCCACCTTACAGCAGCTTCATTGGCTCCCGGTCGAGCACCGGATCACTTTCAAGGTGATGGTGTTAACCTTCAAGGCCTTATATGGTCTGGGGCCGATGTATCTGAGGGACCGTCTCACCCCCTACCAACCCCAGAGATCACTCCGCTCTGAAGATCTGAATCTCCTCGAGGTGCCTGGTGTCAAGACCATCCACCTGGCCTCGAACCGGTGTAGGGCCTTCTCTGTGGTGGCTCCAACTATCTGGAATACTCTGCCAACTGAAGTGCGTGCTGTAATGATGTTGATTATTTGTGTGTAAATGTTGTGTGACATGTGTTAAAATGTATGTTGTTTTGAATGTTCTATGGTTTGTTTCTGTGGGTGAAACAGAAGGGAGGCATGGCAGAAGCTTAGAAGAGCTGTCGCCATGGCAATCAGGGCTAGAGGCTAGTAGAATGTTCAGGTTTGAATTCTACAGTTGGAAAAGAGCGGAAGCCAACTGCCAAATGAGAAGGGGAGGAGTTATGTTCTAGTAGAGAGTGTCCTGAGGACTGAAAGAGAACGGTCCAGTGTTAGTGTGTGTCTTAAGGTCTGCTAGTGAGCAGTCCAGTTAAAGGGTATAGAGACCCTAGTTAAAGTTGCAGGGGTTATAGAGGTTTAGTGGAAACCCTATAATAGGTCCCCATTGTGTTATGTAACAGAAAAAGTTGTGCCTCTAAGGAAGTTTGAAACCAACCAAGATTGTACCCATTTGTGTCAAAATAAATTGTTTGCATCTTAACAGGAAAACACCTCTCCTGATTCTTTTATTGGTGGTGGCCTCAAAGTCAGTGGTCAAATGGATAAATGGTGGCAGCGTGGTCAAGTGGTCACTGAGAAGTTTTAAAACTCCAGTCAGTTAAATGGTGAAGGGGTGAGACAGTACCCTGCCAATAAACGTGAAGTTGCTGAGGTAACTTCGAGGTTTCCTTGGATTGGAGGTCAGCAGTGTGGACATAGAAAGATTGTCCAGTCTGAGGCCGGTCAAGAAGTGGAGTGGTCACATATTGGCGGCAGCGGTGGGATCTTTAAGAGAGGGTCCACCCTGTCCAGCCGGTTGATTTGAACGTAGCTTCACCGCACGTGCCCTGCAAGACCTCCTCGCCTTTCGCAGGGCCTGTAAAACCTCTCTCTTCAAACGGGCATTTAGTTGCTGATTTTTGTAACCCTGCAGAGTTAGTTTTAGTTTAAAGTTAGAATAGTTTATCTGACGTTTTTATCTGTCTTATGCTTGTGATTGTGAGCCGCTCCGAGCCCTCGGGGAGTGGCCGCATACAAGAAGGATTAATACATAAATAAATAAATAAATAACTGTGATGAGCAGGCATGTAGCTGGGGGGGGGGGGGCTTGAGGGGCTTCAGCCCCCCCCCAATTCTCAGGGTGGTCTGCAGGAAGGCCTTACTGGTACATTATTTAAGCTGTTATGTGTATTGATATCATGATCTGATCACCATGCTCAATACATCCCATATGCATGGGAGTATTATTGGGATAACGATACAAAAGGTTTGCTAGGGTAGACCCTCTCTCACTCAGATTCAGCTCAAATCAAAATCCTGGCTACGGGCCTGGCGATGAGGTCCAAAGTCTATCAACCCTGGCCAGTGGTAAGGCAGCATGGAATATGTAGTATACAAATATTGCAAATAATAAATAAATAATAAATTTATGAATGCTCCAGCCAATGCTAATATGTATTTACACCAACAGAAACAACATCTAACAAGCATCTATACAAAACACTGTAAAATCCAACAGTTAAAAGCAGGATGCATGGCCAAACATCTGAAAAATCTCTCCTTGAGTGTGGAGTACCCCAAGGTGCCATATTGTCACCTATGCTGTTCAATATCTACGTCCGGCCTCTCGCTGGACTAGTCCGGAGCTTTGGGCTGGAATGCTACCAGTATGTCGACGACACTCAGCTCCTCCTAAAGTTGGAACCTGGAGCAACCTCAGTGCCTGACAACTTTGCCCAGTGCCTGGGAGCAGTGACGAGATGGCTGCGGGCCCACAAACTGAAAGTGAATCCAGCAAAGACTGAAATTCTATGGCCAGGCCGCCCATCAGAACTAGTCAACCCACTGCCACCCTTCGAAGGGGAACCGCTGACTCCATCTTCCACTGTGAAGAGCCTCGGTGTCATCCTGG
Organism: Anolis apletophallus; assembly: GCA_030556195.1. Taxonomy (NCBI): domain Eukaryota; kingdom Metazoa; phylum Chordata; class Lepidosauria; order Squamata; family Anolidae; genus Anolis; species Anolis apletophallus. The sequence goes on from JARBWK010000007.1 coordinate 2,540,188, forward strand.
ACTCTAAAATGACGATGGAGGCCCAGATCGCCTCCACGAGCAAAAGGGCCTTCTTCCACCTACGTCAAGCGAGGCAACTGGCGCCCTATCTACCACAGTTTTCTGACTCTAAGTGTAAGTGAACAAGTAAAAATTCCCTAGCCACAGTGTCCCACTAGCATCGTCCATGTACCAAAGGGAACCTCAGTCATTTGCAGAAATAAAAAAAATGTAGGAAAAGAAATAAAATCTCAGCTCAGTGAGAACTCAGCATGCTTCGTGGCCACAGAACGCTTACTGTATTATTATGCACAGAAAAAGAGGGAGCCACAGGGGAGGGGAGAATGGAATGGAATGGAGTATCCTGGAAAGAGGGCTAAACAGGACCACGCCACTCTGTAGTATCGTGTTACAGATCCTATTTATTTATTTATTTAAAACTTTTGTACCCTGACCTTCTCACCTCTATCGAGGGACTCAGACCAGCATAACAGCAAAAATCCAATGCTGTATGTGAGGACTCAGTTATACACAAGCAGTAGCAATACTGTAAATGCAACGTAGCAAAACACACAAAGAGACTGTATAATATCAAAAATAACATATATTAGTGCATAAAGACGGCGTTTCTTCGTGGTTTGATTTGCTGTTTCAGCCTGTGGTTCTCCTCCGGGTTGTCTGCCAGGACGGCGTGTGTTGCTCTGGCTCCGAGTCACAGCGCATTTGCGCAGCACTGCTCCCGGCGATCGGCCGTTTAGGAGCTGGGATTACAAACAAAGGCATTTGCCTTTACCGCTCATATTTCACGGCTTGGGATCACTCCAGGCATCAATTCCTGTTTATCTTTCCTCCTCGTCTCATCCCAACTGTTTACCTCGCTGCCCCTCTTGAGCTCCACCACGCCTACTCTTGGGACTTCGCCTGAGAACCACACTGCGCTTTCCTGTATGGTATTTATGCCAAGATTGATGTATGTAAGCATCAGGAAGTGACCATTGTTATCGCTTCCTTACAGTATTCACCACGTGTCTGTTTATGCACTAATATATGTTATTTTTGATATGTGAGGACTCACTCATTTTATGCTAGGCCCAGACCAGCATAGCAGTTTGGCACCCATGGAAAACAGGATAGCCAGGAAAGGGGGAGTGGCTTGGATCCTTCTCACAGAGTGTGTGTGTGTGAGAGAGAGAGCTGCCTGGGAGTGGCTCAGAGCAGAGGGGAGGAGCCGAGCTGCTTGAGAGGGAAAGGGGTGTAGCTTATTGAGCAGCCGGTTGTCAGAGCTGTAAGAGAAAGCAGTCTCTTGACAGAGCTGGGAGTGAGCAGTCAGAGGAGACAGTTGTCTTGAAACTGACAGGAAAAGTTCTGTGTGAGAGCTGACAGGTAGTCAGTCACAGGCTTTTGGAATCTCTAGGGTTAGAGAATTAGCTCACATCTCTGGAGAAGCAGGCTATAGGAAAACTCTAGGATAGAGTTAGTAGCTAGGGTGCTTCTGAAAGACTGAGTGTTAGCTCAGGGAACTAACTAGGTTAGTTAGTTGAAGACTACTCACGTCTAGTTTTAGTATTAGAGTGAGTGAGTTGAGAGAGATGAGTTTAGAACTGTCTAGTTTTGTAACGAAGTGCTAAGAAACCAATTTTAAGTAACCATTACGCTCTAGAACCATTTTGTATAACCAACACGCTCTTGTACCGTTCTGCATAACCTTTACGCATCTGTGCTTTAAGATCTGCCTGTAAAGTTAATAAACGTTCTATCTTGTTAACTTTACACGAAAGCTCTCCGTGTGCCTCATTACCTCAGTGTGTGCCAGTTCCAGCCTTTCCACATTCCCATTAAAAGGGGAAAGATTTTACCTCAGCAAACCTCTCAGTTTACCTTCAGTTTAGGAGCCTAGCTTACCGATCATTTTAATCAGAAATCCTAAAATCAATTTTTAGGTTGGTGGTAGCGTTCCAAAGAGTAAAAGCCTCTCAGTTGATAGCCCAAGTCATCACACTATACAATTTAAAACAACTACAACAACATATTAAAATACATAAAAACCCAGCATAAAACCACAACGCCATTAAAACAATTCCACTCAATCTGTAAACGTGGTCATACATTCAGACAATAGCCAAACTCAGCCTATTCTGGGAAGGCTTGGTTCCACATCCAGATCTTCACCAGCCTCCTGAAGGACAAGAGAGAGGGGGCAGATCTAGCATCACTTGGGAGAGAGTTCCAATGCCGAGGGGCAACCACAGAGAAGGCCCTGTCTGTCACCCCCACCAGCCACGCTTGCGAAGCCGGCAGGACCGAGAGCAGGGCCGCTCCGGAGGATCTTAAAGTTCTTGATGAAGCTTCCAAGCAGTCTTCAGAGGCAACCCCACATAGAGAGTGTTGCAGTAGTCTATCCGGGATGTAACCAGAGCGTGGACCACCGTAGCCAAGTCAGACTTCCCAAGGCAATCCTACACATTGCCTACAACTGCTTTCCTAAAGTGCTGAAACTCCTCAAATGCACAGAAGTGTAAACCACTCACTGATTGTGTGTTCTTCGATACATCAAGGAAACAAAACATGTTTACACTCAGATTCAATTGTGGAGTAAATTTTGTATTTGGAAGCTAATGAAATTACTCAGCATCTACAGACATTGACCCATGTCATGTCTTTATAGTTACTAAATTCCTCATTTGGTTTTGTTAACCTTGTAACAGAAGGGCCACTAAATAAATGTCCAATTATTTTCATCACCACAGATAGTGATTTATTCTACACAATGCTGGCCTTCAACTTACTGTGGTAACAGATGCCATTATATTGCTTGCGCCTTTTCCGCCCTCTCTGTCAGGGTCATTTAAGCTCTTCTTGTTACTGCCCAGTTTCACTAAACAACTGACCTCAGTCTTTGCAGTCAGTTATATATCACTATAATTAACCTAATGACAAATGGCAGGCTTGAGCAGAATTGACAGCCTTCCTGGAATCATGCTTGAGTTTGTGATAGAGCTATAAGACTTCCTGAATTCTACCAATGAGGCATCTTGATGAGAAGGTTTCAATCCGTATAGGGGTTTATGGGTCGTGAGCAGCCCTGACAGCCATTCTACCTGTTGCCGCAAATGAGTTGAATGATCCCTATCACCAGGTGACAGTAAGTCAAATCATTGTTCAACGTTCTTTGCGCCAACTGAAGTTGCTAAACTTTCTTCAAAGGTAACTCATGTAACACAGTTACATGCTACGTGGCTTTAGACCACCCCAAGGTGGTGGGATACAAGGACAAAGTTGTTTTTATTATTAAAGTTATCTAAGCCAGTGTTTCCCAACCTTTTTTGAGCCGCGGCACACTTTTTACATTTGCAAAATCCTGGGGCACACCACCAAGCAAAATGACACAAAATGACACTCTAACACAGTAATACATATAGTTAATATGCTTTTTAAATGTATTTATACACTCAGTGTGAAACCTGGGCCTGTTTCGATGAACACAACATAGAAATCCTGGCAGGAATGGCAGAAAGACACAAACTTCCCACACAGAACTCCCATAACCAAGAGAAAATGCTATAAGAGTTTGGTGGGCATTGACCTTGGGTTTTGGAGTTGTAGTTCACCTATATCCAGAGAGCACTGTGGACTCAAACAATGTTGGATCAGGACCAAACTTGGTATGAATACACAATATGCCCAAATGTGAACACAGATGGATTTTAGGGAAAATAGACCTTGACATTTGGGAGTTGTAGTTGCTGGGATTTATAGTTCCCCTATAATCAAAGAGCATTCTGAACCCCACCAATGATAGAACTGGGCCAAACTTCCCACACAGAACCCCCAGGAGGCAAGAGGAGGTCTCTACTTGGGGAAAGGGAGGCGGGCCTTCCCAATGCATGGAGAGGGAGAGACCAAGTGGATAATGGGTGGTGGTGGAGGAGGGGGGTGTTTGTAATTTTGTGCCTTTATCGAGGTAGGTTTCCTAGGGTTTTTATACTTCAATGCACTAGACTCTCTCCCCCCCTTCCTGGAGGTTCCAATTTCTCACGGCACACCTGATGATCGCTCACGGCACACTAGTGTGCCCCGGCACACTGATTGGGAAACACTGCTCTGAGCCAGTAATTTTCAACTTTTTTTGAGCCGCGGCACTTTTTTTACATTTACAAAATCCTGGGGCACACCACCATCCAAAATGACACAAAATGACACTCTGTCATTTTACTGTCACCCTCCCCCCTCGTGACGCCACTGCTTCCACCAAACCCCCTTCCCCTGGGAGGCCCACGCACAGGAGGCCCGTCACCATCCTGTGGGGGAGGGCTGCGCTGAGTGGCCGAAGTGCACGCGGGCTCAGCTGAGCAGGACAAATAGGAATTGAGCACACGGGGTGGCTCCAAGCCTCGGAATAAACTGCGGCGGAGGCTCGCAGCCGTTGCCACCCCAACTCTCCTTCTTGAAGGTGTTCAGCCCCCCCTGGGAGTGCCCCCCCTCGTGTCCCTTCAGCTTCCCTGCTGTCGCCTTGGGGCCACATCGGGAAGGAGCCAAGCTGGGCTGTGGAGCTGCGCATCCCGGCCTCTGTTCTGCAACGAACCCAGAGCCCAGCCAGGAGAGGCCAGGAGATGAGGGGTTGCTCCCCTTCCCCAGTGCGGAGGGGCTAGAGGGCAGAAAGCCTCGCCTCGAGCCTCTGGGAACGGGGTCGGACAAGGGCTCCCACGGACTCCTCCTCCCTCTCCTCCTCCTTGCTGCCGGAGGGGAGGAGGGCAGAATAGAGAGCCCAGGAGCCAGGAAGCAGGAGGAGCCGCAGCCCGGCCAGGTAGCCCTTGGCACACAGAGGGAGGGAAGGAAGGAAGGGAAGGAGAGAGAGAGGAGGGAGGGAGGAAAGTTCTGGACGCCGAGGGCTCTCCCTGACTGCAGCCAGGCTGGCTGGCATTGCTGCTTCGGCCAGGAAAGCCTCATTTGCGCTACCTGAAATTTCCTGCTAGGCTCTCTCTCTCTCTCTCTCTACACTGTAATTTTCCACGGCACACCTGATGATCTCTCAGGGCACACTAGTGTTCCGCGGCACACTGGTTGAAAATCACTGCTCAAAGCAATGTGTTAAGATAGTAATTTTACCATATATGACTTATATAACATTATGTGCTAATTAAATGTATCTTTGCCCACCCTCCCCACTGAAAACAATAGTCAAAATAATAAAATTAAAAGGTTAAAATTGACTTCCTACCTACCACCTCAGATACACACAGTGAGAACAACGCAGCCCAGCTTTTATCGTAGAGAGTTTCTTTGTTTAGCTTGCTATCTCAGTGTTTAACTTGATCTTCAAAATCTGTAAGCATTTTTTTCCATTTTCTCTCTTCTTTATACATGATATAAAACAGTTTTTTAAAAGTTACTTATTTATCAGACAGGATGACCTCTCCATTTCTGAACCAAGCTTTTTCAAGCTTTAACTCTCTCCTTATCCCCATTATCCGAGCTTAGGGCAGGAGAAGCTTGGGCTAACTCAGAAGATCAAGGAGATTCAAAAACATGCCTAATTAAGGTTTGAGGAGAAAAAAAGTATCCATATTATTAACCTACATCACATAATGAACATCCAGATCTATATATCCATAGGTTCTGTATCCAAGAATTCAACAATCAATTACTTGAAAATGTTTTTTTTTAAAAAAATCCAAAAGCAAACCTTGATTTTGCCATTTTATGTAAGGGACATTTTATGATTAGCAGAACTTGATTATCAATGGTTCAGGCTCAGCTTACCTCTCTGAACGTATCTCCTCCTATAAACCACCTCAGAGATTAAAACTGTCTGGAGAGGCTCTGTTCTCAGTCCCACCTCTTTGCCAGGTGCAACTGGTGGGGATGAGAGACAGGGCCTTCTTAGTGGTAACCCCTTGTGACGACTTGGGCTAAAAATTATTAGGAACGCTACCACCAACCTAAAGTTGACTCTTTAGGATTTTCTTTTAAAATAATATTTCAGCTAGGCTCCTTTCTAATGCACAAACGGAGGGGGTTCTGAGGTAAAAATCTTTCCCCCTTTCCTGGAACGGTAGGAAGGCAGGAACTGGCACACTCAGGTGTAAAGAGGCACAATGCAGGCTTTTCTTAAAAGTTAACAAACAAACGGTTATTAACTTAACAGGCTTTTGAAAGGCACAGAGTGTAATGGTCTTCAAGTGAGGCACAATAGCGTAATGGTTAACAGAAATGTACTAGAGCGTGTTGGTTACGATAGATTACTTTCTTAGATCTTAGTTACAACACTAGACAGTTCTAAACTTGTCTATGTAACCTTCCTCAATCTAATGCCGCTGACAAGTAGTGAGTAGTTGTCCACTAGCTAAACTAGTAACTCCCTGAACTAACACTCAGTCTTTCTAGAAGCACCCTAGCTACTAACTCTCTTCCCTAGAGTTATCCTGTAGCTGGCTTCCTCAGAGAAGTGAGCTAATCTCTAAGCCCTAGAGATCCCAAAAAGCCTGTGACTGACTGCCTGTCAGCTATCCCACAGCACATTTCCAGTCAGCTTTCAAGACAACTCTCTCTCTCTCTCTGACCGCTCACTCTCAGCTCTGTCCAGAGACTCCTCTATCTCTGAGTTCTGACAAGAGACTGCCAAATAAGTCACACTCTTTCCCTCCAAAGCAACTGGGCTCCTCCCCTCAGCTCTGAGCCAATCTCAGGCAGCTCTCTCTCCCCCTCCCAGAGAAGGATCCAAGCCACTTCCCCTTTCCTGGCTGTTCTGTTTAACCATGGATGCCAAACTACTATGCTGGTCTTGGCCTAGCACAGAATGGGTGAGTCCTCACACCCCTGAGCCGTGAAACTCCCTTCCCAGTGATATTAAAGCAGCCCCCTCCCTCCTGGCCTTCAGAAGAAAAGTGAAAATCTCTGGGGTCAAACCTTTGGAGATTGAGTATAGTGCAATAGCAGCTATGGAATTATGTGCAATGACTTTTGGAACACCCCTGGATTATGATTATGAATGACATGATTTTTAATAATGATTATTTATTTATTTATTTCACGATATTTATATGCTGCCCTTTTCAACCCCGAAGGGGACTCAGAGCGGCTTACAGCAAACTGGAAACACAACAAACTATATTACTGCCATAGCACAATATCAGTACTACACATCACATTGCACTATAACATTATATCACAATATCATTAGTAGTATTGCATGTAAAACAAATATACAAATATAATATCACAATATCATTAGTAGTATTATATTGTATCAATGTACACCGGGAATGTGGCATAGCTGGCTGGGAGTCAGCTGCATAAGATCTCCACTGACCAGAAGGGTCATGAGTTCGAGGCCTGCCCGGGTCGGGGTGAGCTCTCGACCAATTGTGTAGCTCGTTTTCTGTCTATTTATGTTGTTTGTTTATGACATTGAATGTTTGCCTGTATATGTGCATTGTGATCCGCCCTGAGTCCCCTGCGGGGTGAGAAGGGTGGAATATAAATGATGTAAATAAATAAATATATTATACCAAACTCATATTATAATATATTATATGATAACTATCTTATACTACATTACATTATAATTATTATATTATAATATAACATAACATTATATCATATTCATTATTATTATAATAAAATAATACATTGCATTGCAATTATTATACTGTAACATAATACAATAGATTGACATAATAATATAATATATTACATTATAATGTAATATAACATTTTATTATATCATATTATATTATTATTATATTATAGTGTTTTATATGTTTTTAATGTGCATTTAATTTTAATTTCAAATCTTTAACTTAATGTAATGTTATCTGTTTATTGTTCTAAGGCATTGAATAATGCAGGATGTAGAGTGGGTCATGGGGCTCTGTCTGCCAAGTGTGGACTTGATCCATCATTATTGGGAGTTGCAGTGGGATCATGAAATTACTAAAGGTACTGCAAGTCCCATCATCTGTGGTCCACCCTCCTCCAAACAGCACCAGGATGTAGAGTGGGTCATAGAGGCTCTGTCTGCCAAGTGTGGTTTTGCTCCTTCATTATAAGGCGTTGGAGTGGTATTATGGAAGTAGTGAGAGCACTGCAAGTCCCATCATGCATGGTGTACCCTCCTCCAAAGTGCAGCAGGTCATGGGGGCTCTGTGTGGGCAGTTGGGTGTGTATTGGTTATTGGATGAGGGTCACAGTGGTCTTAGGAAGTTAGTGGAAGTACAGGAAGTCCCATTGTTGCCGAACAATGGATTAGAAGGGCCCTTCCCTTAAGCGGACAGGGCCCAGGCCACCCCTAAAATGCGAGGATCAAGGCCTAAAGTAAGGGTGATCTTCCTAAAACTACAAATCCCACCAAGACCCAATTCAGTTCTCACCCAAACCGGAAGCGCGCACAGACCGAGAGAAGATTTTCTTTATCAGCTGATGAAAGGATGCATGCCAACCACACAGGTCTCCAAAGGCAAAACATAGTCTTTAATGGGAAGGCAGGCAAATATATAGAAAAGCAGTCATTTACATTTGAATCGGGCGCCCTCCCTCCCACGTGTAGCTCCAGCTGATTGGCCGAGCTGTCAAAGTCAGCTGGGCAGGCCAGGCCGGGCGCGCTTCAACCAATGGAAAAAGACGTGCCAAGATTCGAACGAGCCAGTCCTGGCCGGCTATGCAAGGCGGGAAAGGACACAAAAGAAAACGGCTGGGTGAAGGAAGTAACCTGTGGCTGAATGCCTTGCGGCTGGCGAGCCCCCAATGTGGGAGCTCAAGCCTTCCTGTCTATTGTTTGGTTTGAATACCTTAATGGGAGTCCTTTGTCCTGGCCGAAACTCCTTTGTCTGGGAGTTTTGGCTAAAGGGAGCATGGTTTCTCAGTTCAAATGGCAAAATCATAACTTATTGCAGCTGGTAAGCGGGGGTCCGAAGCCCACTTTGGTCCAGCTATGGTGTGGCTGAGTGACTTGGGGTTGCCAGAGCCCATGGGTCCCTTGGGGGTCAAGCTCCGAGGACAAGGAGAGACACGAGCGGGTGGATCCAGGCCCATAATGGCGGAATCTATGTTCCACAGAACACCTGACCTTCACCCAATTATTGGTGCAAAGCATCATATGGCCAGAAAAATGTATCATCTGTTTACCAGGGGAACTCTCTGCAAAGGGAGTCCTGGCTGAGCTTGGAAGCATGGTTGCTCAGTTTAAAGTGGTCCTGAAAGATAGCTATCGGGGCTGGCTGCGAGGGTCCGAAGCTCGCATGAAACAACCATGTTTTGGGTTCTGATTATATGACCGTACATATTCCTATCATTGGCCAAGCTCAAAATGACAGAGACATATGTGGGGGAGTCTTGGGCATAAAGAGTGTGGGCCTCACCCCACGAAGAAACCCAACGTCCCTCCCAGGGTTATTATTTGTGCAAGGCAAAATGGATGGGAAAAGTGGGTTATTGTGCTCTGTTAACCTCTGAAACTCTCTGCTGAGGGCATTATCTTAGTGTTACAGGGACACAAAAAGGGGGCACACAGGGGTACAATGTAGACAAGACAACCCAGATTTCCCCCTGCAATCATCCCAATTACATTCCCATGCAGCTCTTGCTCCCAGAGGTAATGATCTTAAAACAACCAACAAAATGCTGCTTTCCTTCTGGGAGTTGTAGTCCTCCTTGATGTAATCACTGTCCTTGGGAACTGCAGAGCCTTTGGGGTTTGGGGTGCAAAGGAGTAGCAAAGTCATTGAGGGTCAAGGGTGCAAAGGGGAGAAACAGGAAATGTCCAACTGGAGAAACGTCCTTGAGGAAACTATAAAGTTCGTGATCAGGGGAGAGAGTCTGAGGGTAGTGATCCTGGGTGTGCCCGCTTGTATGGGGCTGAGCTCAAAGCAGTGGGAGTAGCAGTGAAGAGTCCATGATCAGTGTCCTTGGGCGAACTTCAGGTCCCAGCTCGCACAGACCCGGGTTGTGAGTTCAAGGCCTCCCTACTCGCACAGATCCTTTCCCCTAAACCTCCTGAAGGCGATCTACCGAGGCAAAGGCATCTTCCCTCCCCCCCAAAAAATCCATGGGTGCTCCTTTGCCCCCCCCCCCTGACAGTTTCCAGCCAGGGAAAGGGACCTTGAGTTCGTTCAGGAAAGAAAGGTGGCCAAAAGCAGAGAAAAATGAGCTCTGGTACTTGAGCTCCAAGCCCTCCTTGTTGGCAGAAGGCTTGGGGTCCCGTTCCCCCCTTCAGAATCCCTATAGTCCAAAATCGTTGACTTGCTGCCGGTTTTGGACTCACTATTGCTGCAGAGTTGATGGAACTCTAATGCGGAAACAGGTGGGGGCCGCTTGGCCTCAGATGAACTGAGCACGCCAGCGGTAGAGTCAAGCCGCTGATTGCGAGCGGCTGCTTTCCTGGGCTTCCCCCAGGCATGGGAGGGAAAACGGGGAGAAGAAAGAGTGGAGACAAGATAGGAGGAAGGGGCAGAGTGCTTTGGGACAACAACGGGGCAAATCGGGGAAACTTTCAAAGTGTGGATACTGAATCCATTGGTTCCTATGGAGATCTCACTTATCCGCGGATCGCCCGCCTCGCCCCCACTCGGCAAGGGCCCCCACTTATTCCAAGATGACGGCGGGGCGGGCGAGTCTGCAGAGGTGCGTCTCGCCCGCGCGGCCCCCCTAGCGGCCTGAAGAGTTGGACCGGTCGCAGAAGGATGGAAGATACGGTAGGAATGAGAGGGGATGGGTTTTGTTTATTGTTTTGTTTGTTTTCTAAAGTGTTTGGTTTGTTTTGGGATTTTTCTTTTAGCGGTTGAGGGAGGGGACCGGGCCTTTCGGCCCTAGTGGTGGGTGGTGGTACTGCAGCGGCCTTGCATAGGCCTGGGTGGAGGTTAGCCAGGCTGTTGTGGCTTGACGGTATGGGAGGTTGGGAAGGTTGGTTCTGTGTTATGGTTTGCTGCTGGGGATGTGAGGGTTATGGTAATATGTGGGGCAGGAGGAAACTGGGAAGAAATGTTCTTTTCTATTGTTTTGCAATGTTATGCGAAGTATAAAGGTGCTTGGGGATGTTTTGGTGCCTGGGCTCTGGGGAGGGATGGAAATGCATTTGGCTTTTGTCTTGCTGTGGGCTGCTTTTGGAGTTCAATGTGTTATTGCCATGTGGAAGGTTTTGGTGGGTGCTGGGGGAAATGTCCTGGTTTATTGCTAATGTGCTGTTTGATGTTTTTCTGTGTAAATGTGGTGCAGTTGGGGCAATGGGAGGCAGTGGTGGCTGGCTCATTGGGAGGGCCGAAGTTGGTGCAGTTGTGTATGGGAAATTGATGGGGCAAAAAAAGGTCTGGTACTTGTGCAACTTAGGCCATGGGCCAAGAGGAATACTGGGGACTCTCTGCAGTTAGATCTCCTGGATTTGGGGCTTCCTGATTCGACCATACCATCAAACTGCACCAGGATGTCGAGTGGGTGTGTGTGGGGGGGGGGGGGTGTGCGGCAAGTGTGGTCTTTTTCTGTGTTTTAAGGGGCGTAGTCAGGAGAAATAAGAAGTCTTACTGTGAAATCAGGCTGAGGCCTAGCCAGTAGAATCAAGTGGAGTAAGTGCTGCTGTGTGTGGAGGGCGAGGCCTAGTTGGTAAAAGTAGCTAAAGGAAGCCTGTTTGTAAAAGTAGTGGCTGAGTAGGGGAGCAGGAATGGTGGGCAATCAGAGCCGGTGTAGCAAATGCTCATTCTGTGGCAACCAATCATGGTGTTTGAGGCAATGGTGGCCGATCAGAGGTGGTGTAGCAAATTTTGCCTCTGTGGGAACCAATCATGATGTTTGAATGTAGGGGGTGGGACTTTAGAGGCTGGGAACCAATCAGAACGCTGGCACATACAAACCCACAAACATACAAACATACATACATACATACATACAAACATTCCGCTTTATTATATATAGAGATTTCACTTGGAACTGAATACCAAAGATGGGGATTAATGAAACAAAAATTTAAAATGTGTTGTGCAGCTAAAAAAGCCACTTGTTTCTGAAAGCAATTGAAACTAGCAAAAGGTATTCAGAAGTCCATGTGGTAGCACTGCCTTTATTTGCCCCTATCTCCTTTCCCTTAAAAACAATTAAAAACAATTAGTTATTTTTGAACACACGCACATACACACACACATTAATCATGCAAGACATATTGCCAACGAAACCAGAAATCCCAACACAATCCTGCTACTCACACTTAATGCATGCCTGCACCCACGTGCCCACTTGTATTAAAATGACATCCCCAAACTATTACGAAGTAGGCTACTACTTAAAATGCCCTGTGAATTTCCAGTAAAATAATGTAATGAACCAGCAGCATAAGCAGCTGGAAATGTTTCAGATTGAGTTGTGCTTTGAATTTTCTCCGTGCCTAAGGGCACTCGGGTAGATGCATATTCATGATCCTTCCCTCGCAGTGTTCAGTATTCAGGACTGTTATCTCTGCTTCTATATTTCCTAATAATTTTGCTTCAGAAAAATGTTCCTATTACTTTGTTGCCTCTCAAACCGAACTGATTGAGCTCTTAATGGGAAAGTTGCCAGGCCAGTTCTCAAAGAGTACTCCTTGGGTAAAAATGCTTCAGGTAAATTCCCAGCCCCCAAATGTTCTTTCACCATAGCTGCACACAGGGGCGGTCCTACAAGTAGGCCAAGGAGGCGGCCACATGGGATGCCATCTGGGAAGGGCCGAACTCCCCCGCCCGCCGGGCGCTGGCGCCAGACAGCATCCTGACCCTGCCGATGTTCCTCAGGCAGTGCCGCGGCTGCCTGCTTTTGGGCCCCAGCCTTGTGCGCTCCGACGCCGCTTCTGGGCATGCGCGGAGGTTTTCGCGCAGGCGCAGTTGCTCAGGAGCTGAAGTTGAGTGCAGGAGCAACTGCGCATGCGCGAAAACCTCTGCGCATGCGCAGTAGCTCCTGTGCGCAGTAGCCTGTAAGCAATGCTCTCCGTTTCGGGCAGGGAGGGGAGTGCTTCCTCTCCCTTTGTCTCCGCCCTGCGGCCGAACACGGTGACCCAATTGGGCAGGCAGGGGCGGAGACAAAGGGAGAGGGGAATGGAGCCAAAGGGGTATTGGCGACGTATTGCCTCCTGACAGCCGCCACCGGAAGTAGTTGCCACGCGCTGAGGCAAACTCCCTCACCACGCGTGAACCCTACCACACCCACCCACCTTCCTGTGCGCGTGCACGTGCCGGCCGGGAGTATCAAGGAGAGACAGGCGCAACTGCGCAGGCAAATAGTAATATATAATATTTGATTTTACTTTATTTTGGGTTATTTGAGTTTTATAGGAGTAATGAAAATATTTAGTAGAGGATAATTTTATTTAAATAAATAATTTTATTTATTATTTTATAATAATTATAATATAATAGAATGTTATATTATATTATAATATCAATATATTATAATATAATTATATTGTAATGTAGTATAATATAATTATAATATAGTATGAGTATGTACTATAATATATTGTATATACATTGATACGATATAATACTACTAATGGTATTGTGATATTATAATTGTATATTTGTTTTACATGGGGGGGGGCGCCAAAATAATGTTCGCTTACCATATAAAATGACCTTAGACCGCCCCTGGCTGCACAAACACATTACAGTTATTGAAATGTATATCCCAACATTTCGTAGATGACAACTGGAAAAAAGCGATGAATGAATGAATGAAGTACACACAAGCTAGTACAGAAAGTCCCCAAGTTACATCCAACTTACAAATGACTCATAATTAAGAATGGAGGTGAAAGAAATTCATTCATTCGTTCAATTTAATATTCGTTAATTGCCCTCCATCCCAGATGCTCCGGGCGATTTACATAAAGATACAGCATTAAAACAGACAAGTATTAAAATCAGAATTGTAAAACAAAAGTGCCTGCGCAAAGGATCGCAGATGACGCATGGCTCTCAGGTAAGGGGGCAGAGAGTTCCATAGAACAGGAACAGTAATAGAAAAGGCCCTGCGTCTCGTACTATCAAGACGTACTTCTCTGGGACCTGGTACATACAAAAGATTTCGTTGAGTGGGGCAAGGTGACAGTTGGTGGTGGAGAGAAGAGAGGCGGTCTCTGAGGTACGCTGGCCCCTGGCCATACAAGGCTTTAAAAGTCAGGACTAGCATCTTGTACAGGGCCCGATATTCCGTTGGGAGCCAATGGAGATGTCGCAGAGTAGGAGTTACATGGCCTTTCATCGGTGATTTAGCGAGTAGCCTGGCTGCTGCATTCTGGATGATCCGAATTTTCCGGGTTGTTGACCAAGGGCGGCCAACGTACAAGCCATTGCAATAGTCCAGCCTGGGTGTCACCGTGGCATGGATGACTGTTGCCAAGGCTTCACTTGAAAGGTAAGGAGCCAACTGCCTTGCCTGGCGAAGATAGAAAAAAGGCTGCTTGCGAACAGCCGCAATTTGGGACTCCATGGTTAGCTGTGTGTCTAAGACCACACCCAAACTCTTAAGAGTAGCGGATGGAGATAGGGGAGCACCATCAAAGGTGGGCAGATGGTGCAGCACACCTACCGGGCGGCCAGGCCACGAGATCTCAGTCTTGGCCAGATTCACCTTCAATCTGCTGGCACGCAGCCCATTTGACACGGCTTCGAGACACAAGTGGCGTACCCCAAGGTTCAGTTTTGGGTCCGTTACTTTTTAATTTATTCATTAATGACCTGGATGTAGGAGTAAATTCTGAGGTAGCAAAGTTTGCAGACGACACTAAATTGTTCAGGGTAGTTAAAAATGAAACTGATTGTAAAGAGCTCCAGAAAGATCTCTCGAAATTGAGTGAATGGGCAACGAAGTGGCAAATGCATTTTAACCTAAACAAGTGTAAAGTCATGCACATCGGGGCAAAGAACCCCAACTACACCTACAAATTGATGGGGTCAAAGCTTTCCGAGACAAACCAGGAAAGGGATCTTGGGGTTTTGGTGGACAGCTCAATGAAGATGTCAACCCAGTGCGCTGCAGCAGTGAAAAAGCAAATTCTATGCTAGGCATGATCAGGAAGGGAATCGAAAATAGGTCAGCAAATGTTGTATTACCTCTCTACAAATCTATGGTAAGGCCACATTTGGAGTACTGTGTACAATTCTGGTCTCCGCACCTCAAGAAGGATATAACGGAACTGGAAAAGGTACAGAAAAGGGCAACAAGAATGATCCAAGGGATGGAGCGGCTCCCTTTATGAAATCAGGTTGCAACGCCTTGGTCTTTTCAGCCTTGAAAGACGGCGTCTAAGAGGTGACTTGATCGAAGTGTATAAAATCATGCATGGGATAGAAAAGGTGAATAAAGAAAAAATATTTTCTCTGTCACAAAACACTAGGACTAGAGGGCACTCCCTGAAGCTCCAAGGTAGGAAAATTAGGACTAATAAAGGGAAATATTTCTTCACCCAGAGGGTCATTGGGTTATGGAACTCACTTCCAGAGGAGGTTGTGACAGCGGTCAGCCTGGACAGCTTCAAGGCAGGATTAGACAGATTCATGGATACCAAGTGTATCGGTAGTTACTGAGAAGGACATTCAAGTGCCACCTCGGAGTTGGTTGAGGTAGGCAGGATTTCCCTGGGTACTGGTTGTGGGGGGTCGGGAGCAGGTCAGGGTTTTGCCCTCCCTTCTGCTCGAGATCCCCGTGTACAACTGGTGGGCCACTGTGTGATACAGAATGCTGGACTAGATGGGCTGAGGTCCGATTCAGCATGGCTCTTCTTGTGCTCTTATGTTCTTAAGATGAAACTGTCCGGTACTGAGGTTGCTCCAGGCTCCAAGCGTAGGAAGGAGTTGGGTGTCGTCAAGATATTGGTAATACTCACCCGAAACTCTGCACTAGACTAGACGTTAAAAAGAAGGGATGGAGACAATTGCACCCTGAGGCACCCAACAAGAGAGGGGGGATCTTTCGAAAACACCAGCCCTAGGAAGGGAAATTCATTTCTGGAAGAGTTATCATAGGAAAAAGGTGTCTCCACTGAAGCTTTATTACCAATCGTTGTTTCCACAAGCTACATTTTTCAAAATATAGTTATCACAAGGACAGAAAGTATGGTCAAATCATCTGAACAGGGGCATAGATAGCAAAACAAATGCCTCAGGGGTGCTAACCCTTCCCTATTCTATCCAAAGCTTAGATAGATACATAGTAGGCCTGTTTTCGAACAGAAAAATGGATTTCGGAAGTCGGATCAGATATTGGTTTTGCTCTGGCTTCAGATGTGAATCACTTCCGATTTTTAAAAGTGATTTTATTGAAATGGATTCGGATGTATTCCGATATTTGGAAGTATGTGGAAATAGTGTCTGCAATTGCGCAATGCGCAGAAATCAGCAGAAGGGAGAGTCAAAACTATGGGGGGAATCCCTTTTCCATCCGTTTTTGACCACCAGTAATGACAAAACTAGCCACTGGTACAAAATATTAAGCCCTGTTAACACATTACGAAACCATTTTAAAAATCGGTCATAAAATGAAAATGACATCTGAGCCCTTTCCGAGAATGGCGACGAAGCTCTCGGAATGGCGAATCCACTTCCTGTTTGGGGCACTGTTCTCGATATCGCTTCAATTATCGGAAGTCCGAAAAAAATCAAAAAATCGGAAGTATCCGATTATCGGAAACAGGCTAGATAGATTGTGTGATGAGGTGGTTATTTATATGTTAATCACATGTTTATATGTTTATATGTATATTTATATGTTAATCCTCAGGGAGTCGGCGGCATAGAAGCCCGAATAATAAAAAAAAAAAAAAAAAAAGTTTGTTTATGTATTTAGAAGGAACATTCCTTAAAAGGTGAAGAGAATGTGCAGTAGTATGTTCGCAGCAGCAAGCTGTAAGCAGAGGCTGTTGCCATGACAACAGAGGCCACTCTGGCTTTAGAATG